>JAMQGT020012117.1:0-78547 GCA_024447675.2 Pterophyllum scalare | reverse complement strand
TTTTTCTTTTTCTTTTTCTTTTTCTTTTTCTTTTTCTTTTTTCTTTTTTTTTCTTTTCTTTCCACTCTTTCCTATCCCCTACTTTAATGCCTGTCAGCTCTGGCAAGAATAACTAAATAAATAAATAAAAATATAAACATTAACAAGAATAGCCTATAGGAAACTTATAGAGCTGTTTTTGTAAAAATAAATATGTTTGGTACATCAGCGCACATTCGGATAATCATTCCGATTGCGAAAACTGCCAGACATGACAGGCCTAAAAAAAAAAAAATAGTGGTAAATGGGTTATGGCTGTCGGAAGAAATAATATTTTAATAATATATTAATTGTGTTCTGATAGTGGCGCCAGTGTTTTTTTTTTAATTTGAAGAGGCACCTGCAGGTTTTCCTTTTTCCACCTGTGTTCAGCTTTGTGACATTTACAACTGACAGCACGAGTTCTGTCATTAAACCTAGACTCACGGTTAGTCTCAGGCTGCCTGATTTTTAATGGAGACACCGAGTCCAGGATGGTTTGACAGGAAGAATAGAACCTCTGTATCAGAGGACAGAAAGTCAGACAGACCACAGAGCTGATAAAAAGCAGAAAACTGAGCGGCAAAGGAAGGGTTAATAACCCAACAGTACCGAACAGCAGCCTGAGTTTTAACTGCAGTACGTGTCAAACCAACACTGAATAAAACAGGCAGATGATCTGAGAATACAGAGTTACAGATTTCCAGGTTCGTCACAGGCAGACTGCAGGAAAGAACCAGGTCCAGTGTGTGTCCATGCTCATGTGTAGGGCCAGATATGTACTGTACCAGATTAAAAGAGTCAACCAGGCTTAAAAAGTCCTTTACCAGTGTCTTATCAGGACAACACACGTGTATATTAAAATCTCCAACAATAAAAACATGTTCATTATTAGGCATAATCTCGGCTAAAAAGTCAGGGAAGTTGTTTATGAAGTTCTTGATAAATATATATTTTTTTCTTTTGTTGGGGGGGGGGGGTTGCTGCGCAGAAAACTGGGCTAATGTGACTCATCTCAAATGAAGTAAACTCAAAACTGGAGAATGACATCTGTAGAAAGCATTGCTTACATCCTGCAGTTAGAGCTGGAGCATGGGCTTCAACAAGTTGAGAAACCCAGGAGAGCGGTCTCAGGACCATGGGCATCAACAGGATCCAGGAAATGCTGAGGCACAAGAAATCCTGGGAACGATTCATGCGCTGGTCGGGTAGAAGCAGAACAATGCGTCAGAGAAAACTTCAGCTTCACCAGCCATCCTCTGTGTCGGGTCCCACAAACACCAAACAACAACATCACCAAACAACACTGTGGACAAACAGAGGAAGAAAGCCATGGCGATAGACGCTGCAATACAAAGTGATGGCAACATCAAGAAGAAGGAACACAAGAAGCTCGAGAAATACTAAGGGCTCAGAGAAGAGCTACAGAAGATGTGGAAGGTGAAGTTAACAGTGGTTCCTGTGGTAATCGGAACACTCACGGCAGTGACCCTCAAACTGGGAGAATGGCTCCAGCAGATTCCAGGAATGACATTGGCTTGGAAGATAGCTTGGAGATTTATATATATCTCTCTCTCTCTCTCTCTCTCTCTCTATATATATATATATATATATATATATATATATTTTTTTTTTTTTTTTTTGTCTACACAGGCATAATCTTTTGTCCATTCAGATATCACTCAGATATTAACATGAACCTTTCTTTCATCTAATTGGACCATGTACCACCTGTCAGTTTTCTCAGCTTATTCCAGGAATATAAAAGCTGCTAAAATCATTCAACATCATTCAACATTTATGTGAGACATGATTTTAAATTAATGTTCCTCTCGTCCTCCTGGGTGTGTTATAACCAAATATTTTCTAACAACATTGCCTTAACAACACAAAAGCTAATTATGCTACAAGCAAGTGTTATGAATATCCCATTGCCACCAAAGTAGGAAAATAGTATCAAATTTCATTTCAACAGCCAAATGGAAAATTGGGAGGAAAACAAACAAACAAACAAAAAAAAAGAGCGCTGTAGGCTAAATTTTGCACTCACTCTTTATCAGGGCACATGGGAGCTTGGTTTCTGAGTTATTGTTTAACTGGTTTTACTAGATAGTCATTGACTTTGTGAGGCCAAGTCTTTTCAGTCCCTTGCCTTAATATGTTTCCACTATGAGCTGAATTTTACATTTTTTTCCACTGAGTTTTTTTTTTTTGCTATAGTATACACACACACACACACACACACACTTATAATATACCCACTACACACACTGTGCCTATAATAGTTACCCAGTACCACAGTACCACGGTGGTTGATGAAGCCCTGCAGCTACATCCTGCATCCTGTTGTGTTTGACATTTAACAGTGTGCTTTAATAAGCTATTTTGTTCAGTAAAACTGCAAAAGGTGGTTGGAATCTATCACAGCTTCTTCATTTCTGTGTTTGACAAATGAATAAACCTAACTCAGAAATATTGACAGTGCTCTGGATTGAGCTGCACTTGAGCATAAATTATCACATCTATTGTCAATCATTTATGCACTGACTAGTTTGTGCCAGAGGTGAAAGCATGAACAAACACCACTGATTTGGATGAGTGTATCAAAGTATCCTTGGGCAAGATACTGAACCACAACCTGATGCATCCATTGGAGTGTGAGTGTGTATGTGCAAATGGTTGACAAGGTATAGAGAAAAAAGCACTTGCATGAACGTGTGTGTGACTGGGTGAATGAGGCTTGTAGTAAAAAGTGCTTTGAGTGCTCAGTTAGAGTAGAACAGCACTATATTAGTACCAGTTCATTTCCCATTTCATGGCAGTTTTAACCAGGTTGAGTTTCTTCATCATTTAGATTAAATCAACCTGAAACAGGATATCACCCAGACATACAGACTCGGAAGTCAAATACAACATCGGCTGGTTCCTCAAGATAGACAGTGGTTCTACAGTTTGGCAGACTACTTGATAGTTAGTCAGGAAAGTATAGACAGAAATGTTTTGACTTGGTAAAAAATATTATTATGCATAAAGAATTTAAAATGTCAGCTGTTTCCCAGAATTGCAATGTGATTAGACAGGGATCAAGTGTAATCAAGTGTGCAATAACTGATTCTATTGTTAGCAACAGGATTAGAGCATATACTTTGTCAGAGGTTGGTTACATAACTTGTTGTTTTCTCTTAACTGTTTATTATAATTAGAGAGGTGATGTAGGTTGCAGAGATGTTGCAGAGATAATTTGACGGGTGAGACAAAACCCTCTGTGATCAATTAAAGTATAATTGCAGTCTGTAAGAGGAGCAGCTTATGATATGACATTTCTGCATAGTAGCTCATGACTGGATGCTTTACTATTTGCACTGAACTAGTATTTTATTGTTGGTCTTTACATTCACTGTAAAAAAAAAATCCATAAAAATACAGGATAAATTACTGTATAAATATGATGGAATTTTCTGTATTAGTGATTTAAAGGAGTTTTTCTGTATTTTGTGACTACTGCAATGCATTGTGGGAGCAACAACCCCAAATAGAGGGAAAAGTTAATGGGAGAGCAGTCATTACACTGACAGGCTTCATTTGGATTTTGGACTCTGGAGCTGAAGAAACTGCCATCATGTTTCTGCAGTAAATATTAAAACATATTTTTGTATTAAAATAATGTGCCACAAAAGTCTTAACTCAATATAATTTTATTTAGAAAGAATTTTTCATTTGTGTTAGCTGGTGTCTGCTGTAACCAGTCAGGAATATTTTGCTAACTCATTTTGAAAATAATTGTGATTTAGGTTTAATATGACTGAAGCTTTACAGTTAAATACACATGCAGACACGTCGAGGTTGGAAGCCTGCGGTTGTCATCCAACAAAGAGATGAACCACGCTCCTACACCGTGCAGGTAGGGCACTCAGGAGGAACAGACGACATTTGAGGAGGATACACCTGAGTCTGTTCAAAGATACTCTCCTTGATGAACAGATTGATTTAGAGGCAACGCCTTCTGATACTCCTGAGTCAGACACACCACCGACAGACACGACACATGACCCACCTTCTGTGAGCAAGAACAATGATCCTGCATGCTACACCAGATCTGGTAGGGCAGTCAGACGACCTGCCAAGTACAGGGACTCATCCTGTGGACGTGACTTGTTCAATATGTGTTTGTATGATGTTAAAAACAAACAAAAGAATAAAACAGGCATGAAAGAAATATTTAAGTTGAAATGTTTGAGTTTTTACTGTGATTGTTTGACGGGCCCAAACACAAGAGAAACAGAACACCACATTAAGCTGACACAGTGCTTAACAGAAAAGTGTTTGTTATTCATGCTTTGAAAGCCATTTGTGTACAGAGAAAATGATTCAGTGTTTTGGAGTACACACATAGAAATGAGACTGAATTTGAGTTAATGCACTGTAATTGATGCTTCTTGTTCAGATGACTGTATTTGTAGACCACGTGTCTGTTTTGGAAAAAGAGGGATGTGGTATACTCCAGGGAGCACTCATTGCTCGATTATGTTGGGCTGTCAGATTACTATGTTCGGTGATCGATTACTGTTCCTGTGTTGTTATACCATTGATGCTTTGAACAGCTGAATAAACAGACTTGTACTGCATTCCTCGCCTCGGTTGATAATTATTAGATCATAAGGAACAAGTGTAGCTCGGTAATCTCGTACAAGGGTCACAACATTAGCCTCTGTTAAAGACTGCTAGTTATAACAGACCAGCATAAACCAGTTTGCTGCTTAACGGAATACAGTGGTAGTGATTTATCATTATGTCTATGTTGGAGCGCATAAAAAGGTTTAGTTAATATTTGCACACAAAGACCTTGAACTTTTGTGCGTCTTCACTCTAACCATGGTTAAAAATGTGGTTTATGTAATGCTGAGTAGGTCATTTCAAATGTGTGGCATATTTTTTGTGACATTGTTGAGTTGCTGTGATTAAATTATAAATTTACTGCAATTAAAGTATACGCTCAGTGCTGGTGCAGGGACATTAACTTCAGCAGATATGCGGACGCTGCTGACACATTATAAATAATAATGTCTATATCAAGCTTTTAGCCTATGGGAAAGCAGAGATATTTGTGTGTCTGTCTTCAACATTCAGACCCTTAGAGATTATTTGAAAAGTGGATCAACAGCTATCACCAAATGAAGCATCTAAATCTGGACTGGAATCACACACTTTGTTTTTCCAGTGCAAAGGAAGCTATAGAGGAACAGCCGAGAAAAGGAAAGACTTCACTGACTGAAAGAGGATGAAGACACAACTTGGTGGTGACCCATTGCAGCTGGTCTCAGCAGATGAAGAAAAAGCCTATGATTTTTTTCCTTACCTGTCCTATTGTTTTTCTGTTTTGTTTCCCTTTTATCCACGGTAGTGCTGTACAATGGCTGCATGACTGCAGAAACCTTTCTCCCCTGTTTGTTCTGTTGTTTGTCTTCTCATTGGATGGGTGTTCTATTAACTATAATTTGCCCATTGTGGGATCAATAAAGTATAAATCAATCAATCAGCGAATCAATATATTAGTTAATATCTTTAAGTCCTTGCAAAAAAGGGTCACAGGTTTATATCCATCACATGTTGGTGCTCTGTTCCCCATCTCATAATATCTTTGATTATCACAGAACTTTTGCTGCATTATCTGTCAAAAGTTCCTCTAGGTCGTCTGACCAGGTTGTTTTAAGCTCAAAGAGTGTAGAATTATCCAATGTTCTCTTATGGTTTGCTTCTAGTTCCTTAATGTTGCTCTGTAGGATTTTCTGTTTTTCAAGTCGAGCTCTTTTCAGCCTTTGATGAGATTTTAATTATTTTCCCCCTAGAACTGTTTTGCCCCCTTTCCATAAAATAGATGGTATTACCTCCCCATTATCATTTATTTCTAATAATTATTTAAATTTTTTTGTCAGATAGGAGTGGCACATTGAGTCTCCAGTATTTAAAAAATGTTCATTACTCAGCTCCACCCCTAAATAAATGGGAGCATGATCACTTATAGTTATGCTCCCTAAATTGGAGCTAAGGACCTTATGTATATGCTGATGCGATACAAATAAAAAAGTCTATCCTTGAGTAAGTATCGTGTGGATTAGAATAGGAAGCTGTGAATAGTAGCAACTTATACATGAGATAGCAACACCACTTTTTTGCCATAGGGTATGTTAAATAACTGGTCAACTGCCTCCCTGTTTAAAGTTTTATATTCATTTTCTGCTGAATGTGTAATTCTTGTAAAGAGCGATAGTACATTGCGTCTTTTTCAGTTGTCTTGGAAAGCTATACCAATAGCTTTTGTTTTTGTTTTGTTTTTTTACTCAGCACCTCTTTGAAATAAAAATAACTGTGTAAAAAGTAACAGCAAAAATGACACATAGCATCTCCTTCAGAACTATAATACAAAACTACAAAATGACAACCAAACGTCCCCAAGTGAGAGAGGTGTGAATATTTCTCTCCACTGAATAGCACTAAGTGCAAATGCAACTTCCTGGATGGTTCATCAAGTTCCTACTGATTCTAAATGAGTACTAAATTTGTTTGAAAATGTTTCTTTCAGCTCTTAATAAATAATATAGTCCTCTACTAGCTCACTTGTGTTTTGGATCTGATGTACCTTTTAGTCATTCATATATTTTTCTTTTTTAGGGTTTATTACTGTAAATATATTTACTTGTAAAATTTCACCCTGACTTCTTTTAATCTGAACCAAAAATTGTTAGGTCTCTTATTTTTTTATAATCGTATAACATCTACAGACATTAGTAAACTGTCAAAATACAGTTTTTTATTATTAAAAACAATTGCTGCAATTTCACAGATGGTATATTTTACAATAGTTCCACATCTTTTAAAAGTGAAAAGCTTAAAAATCAGGAAGATTCTTCAATCAATCAGATTTTGTGTCTTAGTTTTGAACAGAAAGAAGAGGTGCTGGGCAGACATGCAGAAAGGAAAATGACTCTAAATGGAGAGCCCATTGCGGATTCTGGGACACTTACAAAAGGACCGTATGGAATTTTTTTACGTTTTGGAAGAAAACATGAAGACTTTTGTTAAATAGCCAACAACAAAGGAAAAGTTTGAGGGAGGAAAATGGGCCCTTTATAGTTTGAATCACGTAAAGGAGGACCTTGCAGGAGACACTGGTCTAATTTTTTTCTTTCTGGATAAGCACTGTGGACATAGGAAAATAATAAAATTGCTGTACAAACAACTATATCTAGAGAGCAAAAAGGAGCATTCACAATCAAAGCAGTGGCCAGAGTGGTAAACATTGCATCTGCAAGGTCAGTGTACTAAACTCACTGGCAGTAGCATAGTCTGATAATATCCCTACACTGACCTTACTCCAGCTTGGCACAACATCTATATGACTAGTTATTTAAAGCTATTTAATTAGAGTGAAAGCTAATTAAGCTATTAAGCAAACTCTTCCCTGTCATATGTTGAGAAGCGAGTGGGCTTGCTTGCAGTGCTAATGATTGAGGTGATGTTAGCAGTTACCTGTTACCCACAGGCAATAGTTACTGTTCAGTACACATGTTTCTTTGACAGATTTATCCATTCAAGTGTGCTCTGCTCTCACAGAAATTTATTTTTCCTTCTCTCAGCAGATTCATTATACAAGACATTGGTTTCAAGGGGTATTGTGAAAAGGTTTGCACCATAAGCATATTAATGATGGTCAAAAATTGCCATAGCTGTGGCATTTCTGTGGAAACCTTCAAAATGTATCCATACATCATCAAGGGCTACAAAAAAATGAAGCACATTATGATTATGTATGTTGTATTGCAGAAATGGCAGTGCTTTCAGGTTCCATGTTCATTTTCATTACAAGCAGTTATCTATGTTTAATTGTGACACTTTGCAGGGACCCTTTATATTTACTGTTATTATGTTAATATTGTTCATTGTCTTAACAGGCTAAATTTTACTTATCAATTTAAATAAGTAAAAATCATTTATATGGCACTTTTCAAAGACACATCACACAGTGCTTAACATAACAAGATACTACTGTGACTATTTAAAAACTGAAATAGTAACAACAATTGAAAGATGAAAGATGAAGTGGCGTTTACATTTTTTGTAAAGATATAAGGTAAGAAAATGAGTCAGTGGAGCTAACTGGAAATATATTACCACTACTTAAATTACTCTACAAATGTAAGTGTACTCAAAACAACTGAGTTACAACTTCAACAATTAATTTTAAATATATTTAATTTATGGGAATGAGTGGCTCCAAACCTGGATTTGTCCATCAACATACCAGACAGAGAAGTGTGTTTTGTCACTGCAGAAAACACGTCTCCAGTGCCATAGAATCCAGTGGCGGCGTGCTTTACACCACTGTATCCAATGATTTGCATTGCGCTTGGTGACATAAGGCTTGGATGCAGCTGCTCAGCCATGGAAACCCATTCCATGAAGCTCTCTACACACTGTTCTTGAGCTAATGTGAAGGCTACATGAAGTTTGGAGGTCTGTAGCAACTTACTCTGCAAAAAGTTGCCGACCTCTGTGCACTATGAGCCTCAGCATCTGCTGACCCTAGATTAATTGCAAATTAATTAATTGATCATTATTTTCCAAATATTTTAATAATTATTTACTTACTTAAGTATGTTACAAAGTACGACGACTTGAAAGCAAATTGGTAGTAGTAAATAAGTAAAAAAAATTTGCTTGTTCCAGGTTCCTAACTACATTACTTGCTGTTCTTTGATCCATCCATACTTTTCTTCTGCTTATATGCAACCCGTTCTTTCAAATAAAGCCGGAAAGGCCAAAAAAAATAAAATCTTAAAATAACAAGACACAGATTCCAAAATCAATTATATGAGGAATCTCAAACTAATACAGTCTACAATTAGTCTGCCTAAACAGTTCAAAAGTGTGACAAACACTGGCTCTTGTGCTTCACAGAAGTTTGACACTATAGAAACCAGCAGTAGTCACCCATCATTTCTGCGTTATAGCGCCCCTGGTACCTGGTCTCCATTTCAGAGATAACTTGATGGAACCGTTCACCATGCTCATCGCTCACATCACCCAATTTGGGTGGAAAGAAGTCAAGATGAGAGTGAAGGAAGTGAATCGTCAGTGACATTCTGCAACCCATGCGTTTGAAAGATATGAGCATGTCATCAACTAGTTCTTCATAGTTTGTGGCTTTGTGGTTCCCCAAGAAATTCTTTTCCACCTGAACAAATGATTCCCATGCTCTTAGTTCAAGGCGTCTGAGCTTAGATGGAAAGTCTTTGTCTCTAATAAGCTCACGGACTTGGGGTCCATCAAAGATCCCAGCTTTAAGCTTGGCATCACTTTGGACTGCCCCGGACACACTATTCCATCACTTGATGTAGCACTAAAACTTTGTTTTTATCTAGTGACAGATCAAAGCAGTCACTATAAGAAATTACAAATTTCTGGTATTGTACCCTAAAAACCCAAATTATTGCTAAATTCTGTTCAGTTTCAAAATTAGAAAATCTTAGCACACTCTACATTTGCATGAGAAGAGCCAGTACAGCAATACATTAGCTAAATATTGATTGACATGTGCATAACTCAGGAACCTGACATGCTGGAGAAATTCTGATTATAGATTTGGAATCAGCATACCTGAAATGCCTTATATCTTTTTTGACCAGTGATATTAATCTACTTTCAAGAAGTTTGGACATTTGGTCCAAAGAACAGCATTTGCACTCGGTCTCTGATACAGTGATATCAATCAAAGCACCAAAAGACTTGCCCAAGAATCATTCTGTCAGTCTATATTAATCCATTTTTGTATTTTACCCAAATCCCTGTCAAAATCTAACAAACCACACCTGAGAAATCGAATGGACAGACAAATGAAGGAGCACATAAATGATGCTCCATAGTCCTGCTACGATTTGCTCAGACTGCAGCACAAGACCCAAACTCAAATATGTATGCACATACACACATATTTATTCACACAGTGAGAGAGGGAGATTTTCACTGAAGGACATGTACAACAACACCTGCTGATTGTGAAAGACAAATCAAATGACAAATTCCCACTGCAGATGACAGATCTTGACTACAGTGGGTATTGGCTTTATTACACAGACCCCTGTTGAAACGCCGTCTGGAAATTAATTTTATGCCTGATTTAGTACATGTTGGTGCTTGAATGCACCTATGGCTGTTATCATCAACATCTGAGCCACTTCATCCCATTCTGAGTCTCCTGTTCTGAAAGTGAAAGTGGAAGTCACAGTTTTTTTCTTAAAGGTGAAGCAGAGTCAGTTGATTAGTTTAGCCAAATGAGGCATTTCTTGAACCATCATTTGTCATTGAGACATGAGGCTTCCTGTGTGCATCAGTGCTTTTTGTTTTCAGGGCAGTGGGGAATTTGGAATGGGATCCATCATGTCTGATGGGCCTCTAGACACGCTGGATGTTTTTATGTTTGGCAAAATAAAATTCCTAAAGTCCTATTGCTTCTTTAATTGTGGACACTGGAATCTGATGAATGTGTTGGAAGATGGCAAAAACATTATGACGCTTGGTTGTAGCTTTAAGGTTCTCAGCTTTTTTGATTCATCTCTGGATTCATCATCCAAGCTGGATTTGGATCCACAACATGATCTTTTTCCTAACGGAAGAATTTAAAATTAAGCAAACAGGGAAACAAAAGTGAACAGTGGGTGAAAATTAAACTTAAGTTTAAAATAACACATAAGCATGTTAACACAATCCCTGCCAGAGTATTGTTTTGAACTTATGAGTGCTTTATGAATCTCTAATCACTGAAGGCCACACTATCACAGATTTTGTCATTAGCAGATTAGCAGCTGTGTTAAAATAATAATAATAATTCCTGAATGAGATCCATCTCTATTTTTCTCTACACTTCTTCTACAAGAAAAAGGTTGCTGGAGAAATGTGAAAATAGACACTTTCTAGAGCATTTTGTTGTCATTTCTTGAGTGTGCATGCTGAGCCATTAAAAAAAGAAAAAAAGTTGAGTCATGTAGAAATGACAGGAAGCCGCTCATGTCAGACTTGGGTTAAGCATCACTCGTAGTCAGTCAAGTAGATCTCTAGATCAAAGGTTAAACGATGACAGGTATGTTTTCCTCTTTGAGTCCTCATAGCTCTGCTCAGCAGAAGAAGTAGAAAGGTTGTCTGTGTGATCTCAGACTGAAGAATCTACTTTGAGCCTCTCACTTTAATTAGGTCACTGTTAAACTGGGCTATAATTGTCAGTGTAATATTATAGCCTTAAAACCACAGAGGCATCGTATAGCATTTTTATAAGTTTTTGTGTGAAGCCTAAATACAGACATCAAAGAAAACCAAAGTTCCAGGTTTTGAGCACATAAATCTGTGAAATACACTCACAGGTTTTAGAAGCATTCATCCAAATACAGGTCACTTAGGGTTGGGAGCTTTTCTTACTTCCGCCCATCAGTGAAGTAAACTGAACTACACAACCTCTGTTCTCCTCACAGCCAAGGTTAAACTGAATGGAACATTCACTGCAGGTGATCATTGCACGAAATAAATGTTAAGACAACTTATTAGCCAGTCAAGAAATAATATGAACCTTTAACATGAAAGATGAATCTATTGAGCTAATGCTAAATTTTGACTCTTTGACTTGATAAATAATAGTTTTGTTTTTTCATGAACACTGGCACATGAGGGCAGTCAACTTTGTTAATATTAAATTTGTCTGTCATATTTGAGTCATTCCCCTCATTAAGAGAAACATAAAAGCCAAGAAATGCTGATGATGAGTCAAATTAGAAGCTAGGATGCTGCTGATGTATAAGGACTACAGCATTGTCTATGTTTTTTTTGTAATGTATAGTCAGAATGAGACACCACACAGTGCTAAGAACACTTCCCTTGCATTTCCCTATAGTTATAATTTATTCTTGCCACATCTACTTTAAACAAGCAATTACACCACTGTGGTTCTTTGAATGCATTCAATTAGCCTTTGGCCTGGCAGAGTAAATTTGACCTCATACAATCGCTCAGATCCTGCAGCAAATTGTCATATTTTTTGCACTCTGTTGGCATCTCAAAATGAAGTAAGAGCTACCCATAATCCTTTAAGCCAAAAGCATCTCTCAGGCACAGTGGCAGATTATATCAGACAGTTACAACACTGGAGAATCTTTGACATTATCCTTTCAATCGTGTTCAATTGTGTACCACCATAACATTGGATGCTGCTTAATATAATGTCCCATGGGGAACAAAATTAAGGGCCATTAGCAGCTATTAGTATTTTAATATGCAAATGTTCATTATGAATTAATGATTAATTTCACAAAGAGGGTAGCAAGATGCTTACCATACATTAAAGGTTTTAACTGCTCACTGTGCTGTTCTTTCATCCCAGTGAGGGATTTCAAGACAGACCACAGCATTCTTTTCAATTTACCTATTCTGCCGAGGTTACAAGGAGCCATGTGTTTGTCTTTGAAAATAAAGATCTATGTGAGCACCTTTTTAATAGGAAATATTTATCCAAATTCTCAGATTCATTCTCGCAGGAGAAAATACTAAATAATGCAGAGTACATGCAAGGACAAAATGTCTTTTTTTTTCTCTAAATTTTTATGTTTTTTTTTTCTTTGTGTGTGGACAGGCACACACTTTGCACAAACACAACTAGAGGATTTTAAATTTTTCTCAGCTTTAGAAATGAACAGCACTACAGTTGTGTAAGAGCTTGTCAGGTTACTGTGTATGCTAATTTATACAGTCTAACCTTTTTTTTTCTTTGCACTGTTTTCATCCGTTCATACATCCATCCATTTTCTTCTGCTCTTCCGGTTCCGGGTCATGAAATCAGAAACCAAGACCTTCTTCTTCTCAGCCACCTCTTCCAACTTATTTCAGAGGGACACTGAGGTGTTCCCAGGAAAGCCAAAACAGATAATCTCTACAGCGTGTCCTGGGTCCTCCCAGTAGGACATGCCTGGATCATCTCAACCACGAGGCACCCAGGAGGCATCCTAGTCAGAGCTACCAAATCTGTCTCCACTCGATTTGGAGGAGTAGTGGCATTACTCTGAGTCCCTCTCAATTGGCTGCACTCTTCACCTTATTTCTAAGGGAGAGGTCAGCCATCATTCTTCGGAAGTTCATTTCTGCCTCTTGTATCCACAATCTCGTTCTTTCGGTCACTACCCAAAGGTCATGGTCATAGGTGAGGGCAGGGACCTAGATCGACCAGTAAATTGACAGCTTTTCTTTCACACTCTCTCTTACACAGCTTTCTCCCTCATCGCCATGACAGACCAGTGCAGTGTCCACATCACTGCAGCCGCTGCCCCAGCGCGTCTGTCAGTCTCCAGCTCCCCCCTCCCTGACTCATGAGCAAGACCCCAAGATATTTAAACTCCTCCACTTGGGTCAGCAACTTCTCCCTGTCCTGAAGTTGGCACTCCACCGTTTTCCGATTGAGGACCACGGCCTCAGTTGGAGGTGCTAATTCTCATTCCTGCCACTTCACACTCAGCTGCAAACAGCTCCAGTGCAAGCTGGAGGCCACCACCTGATAAAGCCAACAGGACCACATCATCCGCAAAAAAGCAGAGATGAGATTCTGGGGCCACCAAGGCAGATGCCTTCTGCCACTTGGCGTCCCTGACAAAGGCCAGCCCTGATGGAGTCCAACATCCACTAGAAACAAGTCGGCGTTATTGCCAGCAATGCAGACCAAGCTATCGCTGCAGTTGTACAGGTGATGCTTTTTTGACAATATAATAATAAACTTACATGTCCATTGATATTGTATAGTGTTAACAAATAAAACTCCAACTTACAAATCAATCATTATTTGTCAAATTAAAATGCATATGTACCTTACAAAGCATTAATCAGTCTCCTTTTTGTGTTGTATTCTAGGGAATAATATATAAACCACCTACAAACTTCTTAAAGTCACTGTAAGTAGACAATATATTATATTATCTTGCATGGTAACATTTGCATGTCCCTTCCCTATATTGCAGTGTCAGTGGGCCTGCCCAAAAGAAAAAAAAGAAATAGAAATATTCCATAATTAGAGCACCAGCAATATTTGCAGAGAGGATATCCAAGTTAATATCCCTGATGTTCCTGAATGAGATGGACCGTGGCGCCTTAGTTAGAGAGAGATGAAGTGAAACACTGAATGAGAGCAAGAAATGATCGGTAAAAGAAAGTTCATCTGTGGAGCAGGGGTGAGGCCAGACTGTGGCAACGATGGTGGGAATGGGTCCAGACAGTTTACACACAATGCACTTGAACAAGCGGTGGGTACGGACACAGGCAGGACTCTCCACGTCTCGTGATGAATTACTGTGAGACCACCTCCGTGACCTGAGCCACGGGATTGACAGATCTAAACAAACCCAGGTAGAGTGGAGTCGTTAAGTTGTGAAAAGTCCATGGGTTGTTGCCAGGTTTCAGTCAAACACAGAAAATTCGTTAATTTTACAGGCTTTGAGAAAATTACCCATGTTCATAATAGCGGTTTTCTTTTTTCCATATATAATAAGATTAAAAGCAACAGTGTGTGGATTCTTATGCTAATCAGCTACAAAACACAGTATTGTTATTCTCTTGTCCCTGTATGAAGAACACATTTCTCATGTGGTGACTTAAGAAAATATTACAAACACCTCACAATATTGGCAGATCAAAATCAACACAATGGCTCTGTAATGTATACTACTCTGAGGCTTTTAAATGACACATGTAGCTGAGGGCACTTCTGATTACTGTTCCTCCACCAGTTCCAAATCAACCGTTCTTGTGAGGCCTGGTTATTGTCAGACCATTATGTTGAGAACTATTAACTAAAAACATTTCCTTCATAACACTGACTAAGGCATTCATATTTCACATTTACTGACAATAAGGCCAGGGACAAGAATACCTTTGTACATACCTTGCTGCCACACAACTGAAACTGTACCTCTTTAGTAAATACTAACAGAAGCTTTTAATGGAAAAAAAAAAAAAGGTTTGAGCACTGATGCAAACCGTATTAAATCTGCCCCATAGCCTTTTATTGGTATTTGAGAGAAGTAGTTTGGTGTGGTAATAGTGGACTAATTATAGTAATTACACTCAAGAATATTTTTGGTGTCTAGTAACTTTCCAACACAACAGATCCCCTTGGTCAAAGCTGACTTGAGATTAATACCTATTCTGTAATAATCTACTGTACAAGATTAATTGCAAAGAAATGAAAACAACAACAACAACAACAACAAAAACCCAGGGTTGATAGAATGAAAGTGTAAATTAGTCAATCTTATGTCTATGCCAAGTCATGAATATGATTCCAGTGCACCCTCAGAGATGCGCATGACTGTGCTGAACTGCAGGACTGGGGTCCTGTTTATCAGAAACATACTTTTTTGTTTAAAACTGAATTTCTGTGGTTGAAAATGTATCCTCGCTATTTGCTTGTTTGCTGTTTCAGTCTTAATTACAATGTACTGATGGCTTTTAGCAATGTTAAGTGAAAGTCAGTTTGTCATGGCTCAGTGCAGCAGCAAAAGCATAAATCTACACAAACCAATCCTATTAAATCCTCAGGACACAACGCCATACACACAGAAATTACCACAATCACAAACAGACCATCACCAATATTGAGTGACAGACCCCTGGATGTGAATGAAAGCAGCCTCGCAATTACCACACTTTTGACATCTTGACGTTTCAACATGCTCAGAAAACAGCTAACACATGACACACAGAATTTATGACAAGGACAATGCTATTTTTTTTCCATCCTTCAGAGAGATAAAATAAGGGCGTCCATAGATATGCCTCCCCAGACCATCACAAACCCACCACCAAACCGGTTATGCTCAATGATGTTACAGGTAGCACAATGTTCTCCATGGCTTCTCCAGACCCTTTCAGGTCTGTCATATGTGCTCATGGTGAACCCGCCCTCATCTGTGAAAAGCACAGGGTGGACCTGCCAATTCTGGTATTTTACGGCAACTCCACAGTTCCAGGCAGTGATCACAGGTCCCACTAGAAGATGTCAGGCCACCTGGCCACCCTCATGAAGTCTGTTGTTTATTGTTTGGTCAGACACATTCACACCTGTGGCCTGCTGGAGTACATTTTGTAGGGCTCTGGCATTGTGCATCTTGTTCGTCCATGCACAGAGGAGCAGATACTGGTCCTGCTGATAGGTTAAGGAACTTCTACGGCCCTGTCCAGCTCTCCTAAATTACTGCCTGTCTCCTGGAAACTCCTCCATGTGAGACTGTGCTGGGAGACACAGCAAACCTTCTGGCAGTGGCCATCCTGGAGGAGTTGGACTACCTGTGCAACCTCTGTAGGGTCCAGGTATGGCCTCATGCTACCAGCAGTGACACTGACCCTAGCGAAACTATTGAAAAAAGAGTCAGACAAGATTTGAGGCGGAAGACCATTCCTGTTTTGACGTTTGTCTCACTGGTGCCCCTCTAGTGCATCTGTTGTTAATTTCATAAACACCAAAGCAGCTGAAATTTATTAAAAACTCACTCTACTACTTAGCTGAGAAGATCAATTGACTTGATGCTGTACTCTGATTAAAAGGTGTTCCTTTAATTTGTTTGTGCAGTATATATTCATAGAACAAAAATATTCTGAGGGGTCTAGAATGATTAGTGATTCATAAGTCACTGATAATTCAAAACAATATTCTAAAAAGTGTTGATATGCATAGAAAATCCTGTCAGCTTTATAGTCGTGTAGCTGATGGTTTCAGGGTTCCCTGGGTCGGGTAAAATTAATCCATTCTTCTGGGACGAAAAAAAAATATTGAATGGCCTCTTCTTTAATACCTGAAGGTCGTGCTGGCACCTGAGTGACTGCTTGCTTTCATGACACAGTAAGCACACAGCTCACAGGATCCTCAGCTTCTTTCCTCACACTAAATGCACCTCGCTGTTCAGCTACTACAAGCTAACAGCAAAACAGAAAGGTGACATTGCCTGCAGGCAGGAAAACTGGGTTGCTTTTTACAGAACCTCCAGTGTTAATCTATGTTTCCAGCTTTGAAAACAATTCCTCAAGGGCAGCTCTCTGAGGAATTGGCTAGTGTATCTCTTCACTGATAGCATTGACCAATCAACACAGTCTGTCTATCCTGAGTTGTAGATGTCACTTCTATAGCACAGGCTTGGATGCAGCTGCTCAGCCATGGAAACCCATTCCATGAAGCTCTCTGTGCATTGTTCTTAAGCTAATGTGAAGGCCACATGAAGGAAAGAAAATTTTACGACTGGACTTGTTCCACAGGTGGCATCCTATCATGGTACCATGCTGGAATTCAGTGAGCTCCTGAGAGCAATCTATTTTGTCAAAAATGCTAGTAGAAGCATTCTGCATGTCCTGGTGTTTGATTTTATACAGATTAGATAGAGATGTGGCCATGGAAGTAATTTGAAGGGGAGGGGTGAGTGAATACTTTTGGCAATAGAGTGTATTATTGAAAGAGAATTGAGACAAAGAGCAAGACCTTTGCTAAATTACTAAACGTAAAAACCACCAAAAATTCAGTACTTCTGTGATCTGCATGCAACCAGCAACAACTGTTGTTTTTAAAGTCAGCTAATATAAGTGAGCAGTCAGTAGGGATTGGGGTGGGGGTGGGGGGTATCCATCTGCATTAGTTGGGAGGTGTTGGAAAAACAACTTGACATTTATCTATCCAAATGAGGTGAGTCCTCAGCTCTGTTGCATTAGTATTCAGGTGTTTTCTACACAGCTCAATTTGTGGAAAATGGAAAATTTCTGTAACACTGGAGTGGCAGAGCTACTCGCAGATGTATCATATGGAAAAACAAAAGGAAAGTGTTACAATACTATGACTACAGCTCAAGCTCCTCAATAAATGAAGTGTTTACCTGGAAAACAAATTATTTCAAGAATTATTTTGTGTGTCTAGATTAAACACTGTCTGATCTTGCCTTGGTGAGGAGAAGTGATCTCTGTCTTTCCTTTGTCTGCAAGATTAAACAAAAACTACATTACTGAATTTTTTAAAAAATGTTTGGTGTGGGTGTTGACTACTTTCTTCAAAACTGCTACTAAGGACATTGGCTTTGGCAAAAAAAAAAAAAGACTTCATCAAATACTAAAAGATAAAAAATTAAAATAAAGTAAAATTGTACTCAGAGCTTATAATTTGGATGCAGCGTAAAAACTACACTACTACTGGACAATTACACTAACTCCAATCTGACATAATGGATGGCAGGATGTGCTGGTTTAGCATTACCAAAATTGGCGTTATTACTGGCTATGGACAAAATTCAAAGATGCTTCTTTACTAACACCTCTGAAACCTGCACTACTATGTCACTATTTTATATACACTGGCACCCAAAAGTGAAACTCCCAATCAATATAGAATTTAAGCAAATGGCAAAGTGTCTAGAGCCAATTTTGCTGATGAATACTTTGAAACAATCCTTTCACTTCAGTTCAGTTTAAATCATATAGCACCAATTCCCAACAACACACACCTCAGGGCGCTTTATAATGTAGGGTAAAGACCCTACAATATTAGAAAGAAAACCCCAACAATCAGACCACCCCCTATGAGCAAGCACTTAGCAACAGTAGGAAGGAAAAACTATCTTTAAACAGGAAGAAATCTCTGGCAGAACCAGGCTCAGGGAGGGGCATCCATCTGCTGCGACCAGTTGGTGGTGAAGGGAAAGAAGAGAGCAGGACTTCTGCCCTACCCAAATTTCCTCAATTTTATGTTTCACTTCCAATGGTGTCACATACCTGGATTCCAGTGTCTTGAACATGTAACAAAAGATCATGTTTTCCATAATATATGGACACATGTCTCTGCACATAAAGTAGGTGACGCATTGTGTTACTTTCTTGCTTGCTCTGAAGTGTGCCCAGTGTTGGTTGGTTTTTCAGCTGAGCTGATATTATGTTAGCTTTGCTGTTCTTGTCTAATATCATCTCAGGATAGTGGTGGTTGAGATGAGACCTCATGTTTGTAGTATTCCCAGAGTTCTTTTATATGATTCTCCTGGCAAACCCCATGTGTCACATCTATCTCCTTGGTCACATCCTGGTTACAAATGCCAAAATAAGGCCATATATTTGATTTAAATGTAGACAATGTTTTTCTGCTTTCTCTAAGGCCTCAGTCTTTATTCTACCGACTTTCTCCATCCAGCTGATCATCACCTCTGCTATCTGATGGACTGAAAGAGCAACTCATTTTATTCTTTTAGAACTAAAAAGTTCAATTTCTATTTGGAATTTATTAAATAAAGTATTTCTATATGAAATATTCACAAACTATGCTGTATTAAGTTTCCCCCACCCTCAGAAATGAGTAATGTACAGACTTGTGATGTGACAGAGAGAAAAACTTTAAGCAGTGATTGTACGATTAAAGCAGGATTGTTGTTACGCTTACTGCTATAGTTTTCAAGACCACTTTCTCATGCTGTGGACCATGATATTGTGGATTAATTGCCCTTGTGCAGGCTGAGGAACATGGTGTTGTGGAATGAAAGCTTTGAAAACATTCCTTTGAGAGTCAATTCAGATGTTCAGTGGTGTAACACATTCTCAGTTGATCGACTCCTCAGTGTGGTCTGCCTCCAGTCCCACATCATTAAAACTGATACTGAGTGGGCATAACAGCTGGCCAAAGAAAAGCAATCAAAGTTAGTGGAGCAAGAAAGGCTTTTAAAATGATTCACATTTTGGACTATCCTTTAAAGAAATGCATAGATTAGGAGTGCAGTTTATTTTCAATCCTCCGGCTCTGTGCTCTAACAATAACAAAAGAGACAATATATAAATGACTGTTTGCAAGTATGTCATCCTGAGCATCCCTGCCTGTACGATATCAAACCTGTTCCTCTACAAGCGAATGTTTAAGAAAAGAAAAAATAAAGGCATGAGGCATCTCTTCTTATGCATGAGGATTGCAAATTTGACCCGTGTTCAACTCCTGCTGAAAGCCATCTTATTCTGTCTTCAGTGTCACAGAGCTTAACAGATCTTGGTTGAAGACAGGATGAAATTAACAGCTATGAGTCAGATAAAAGAGGTTTAGTGAATAGCATGTAGCCTGACCCAATCAAATGAATTTTTTAGAGACCCTACTAAGCATGGAAATATGTAGTGAACAAAATTCTTTTAAGTGGCACAAATCTAGACTCTAGAAGAGTATGATAAATTATTAAACATATTTAAAATCCCTTAGTAATTGCTTTTATTAATCAGATTTCAAACCTTTGCAAACATTTGCCAAGAGTCATTTTGAGGTTTATTGAAATGATTAAAAGTACAAATGAATAACTGCATAGGCCTAATTACCAGCTTTTTCTTATGAGTGAGACTGCTGTTGCAGTACTGTGACAATTTTGTTAATTACATAATTACAAAAAAGCAAAATGTATATTAGATGACAGAAACAATAGGCCAAATGTAAAAGTACATGAAGCTATTTGCCCCATGTGTGTCTCAGTCTGCAAGTCTAAGCTTTTGAGGTGAGATATCAGGTAGATATATATTGCCAAAAGTATTCACTCACCCATGCAAATCATCTTCCATGGCCACAGGTGTATAAAATCAAGCACTTAGCCATGCAGACTGTGTCTACAAACATTTGTGCAAAGATGGGTCGCTCTCAGGAGGGCAGTGAATTCCAGTGTGGTACCGCTGTAATGAATTTGAGTGGAGACTGCAAGCCTGGTCTTTCTGTCCAACATCAGTGTCTCACCTCACAAATGCACTTCTGAAAGAATGGTCAAAAATTCCCATAAACACACTCCTAAACCTTGTGGAAAGCCATCCTGGAATAGTAGAAGCTGTAATAGCTACAAAGGTTGAGCCAACATCATATTAAACCCTATGGCAGTGAAGGTCAACTGGTGGGCCACATCTGGCCCGCCAGAGCTTTACATTCGACTTTCCATCCCTGAATGTTACTGAAAGCAAGACTAGCCTAGTGAGGAGGAAGAAATATGAAGAGTTCAGATGCAAAATTGTGTTGAATTCATTCATGCTGTTTAACAGTGAACACAAAGATTATTATCTAGGGCTGCACAGCAACAGGTTCAAAATATTTGGACTGAAGTTTAAACCAACATCTCTGCTGAAGTTCATTGGGTGCTGGTCCACCTTTAGTTCAAGCCCATTCAGCAATCACTACTGTTAGTGGAAACAGATCTGATAACTGAGTTCCCCCTTTGAGGGGGACAAACATCACAACAGGGATGTGACCTTCAAGCATGTGAGATTAAGCTGAATTTTTCAATAACCTATTAAATTATTTATGACACTTTGCTCTCGAACATTTCCTTCACCAGCTTCCTTTTTTTTCTGCAAGGTAGCTTAGCTCATTGGAAGCCCCTTTATGAATGTGTTGTATTATTCATCAGAGGATATCTCTATCCACATTCTAATGCTGAATGCAGCCCCAATGCAATTACACGACAAACATCTTAACATGCATTTGGCAGACCGCATACCCACATGTGCGCACATTCACTTTTTCTCACAAATACACATGCACATCATATAGATACCTGAATATCAAGCATGTTTGAGACACACACGCTTTGTGAAAGCCTTCAGGGAAATAAAGAACTATTATGCTTTGAAAGCACTTGTGAAGCTGCAAGAGCACATTTATGCACAAATTCTTTCACACAAAGCTACACTGTCACGTCGCAGGTGCCACCTCTTGAGTTTCCTCTGCTGCTTTTCATTTGAAGCTTACCTTGAACGTCAGGAAATGTATTGTGATTCTCTCGCGGATAGAAGTGATATCCTTGTTTCTTTTAAGCTGCTACCATATTTGATGATAAGGTGTCACTGCTGTGGAGGTTTTGCGGCACACTTCTAAGAGCTCGCCTGGCACCCTAACAATATGCACGCTGAAGTATATTTTGTTGTTGTGACACACATGTCCACTGGCTGCAGGTTTTCTTGTATTAACTGCACAAACAAACAAATGAGAAACATCATCTTCTTTCATTTTAGTAAAGACTGAGCACACACTATGTAGAGGTATTCATTTTTTTTATCTGTGCCTTCACTGAAGTGACGTTAATATATGTTGCACAAATAATTTTATTCCAGCAAAAACATTCAAATATACAGCAGAATTCAGCAGGATCCACTGGGTTGAAGGGATGACTGATTCAGACAGTTTAAATGGACTAAATTAGCTTTTCAGGAGCTTCATGACTTCTTTAATGCACCAGTGGTGCAAATTAAAGAGCATAATCAAAATTTGCTGATTAGTAGGGCAGACATATGCATGTCACTTCTGTTTAGTCAAAACAAAGTGTGTCCTGAAAATAATGTTTGTTTTTTGGTGACCTAGATAGAGTATAAAAATCACAATTTTATTATATCCATTATTAAAAAATATCAAAACAGATTTAATATAAAATAAATTTCTATTGGTATTTACTTATTTTAATCTCTTGAAATGATTAAATGTGCATTATGAAATATCGTTGAGAAAATGATTATATTTTCTTCAAGTTTACAGTAACTCTATATACACATCATCAAAACATCAGTCAGTGAATCATTGTTGCCATTCCTGGATATCAGTGTTTACGCCAAGACAGACAAATATTCGAGGAAAAGTGTCAAAATGACAAAGCACACTAAAATGGCATACAGGAACACACCCGCTTCCGTTAGTGACACCTCCACAACTTCGAAGGCTAAACTTGGGCTTTATGGATAAGAGGCAATTTGGATAATTCCCATATACATTAAGGCCATGTCCACACAAAAGCACAACTTTTGCTATGTTTAGTGTCCACACTACTTCAGCTATTTAGGATGCAAAAAGAAGTGTTTCAACTTACTTTGGGGAATTTTGCCCCACAGAATTACACTGAAGTTATTTTTCCTTAATACTGAACCACTTCAAAACATTTTTGTCCCAATTAATAATTTAGTCTCAAAAACACGTGATCATAAGGCCCAGGTCAAATAACTTCCTGGTCAGGGAAGAGCAACTTACTGCAGACTCATTCTGCAAGCTGTGCTCTCATACTTATTTGTTTCTGTATGAACCCAGAAGAACTGCAAAAAAGAAAACAACCCAAGATTGTAACAGTAATAATTACAACACACCGACAAACAGGAAATGTGAAACGTGCTAAAGTTTCACCACCATCAGAAGCCCAACAGTGATATGTGGGGAGGACACTTTACAGCTTTAGTAACTTAGCTAGTAGGAACATATATTAATATACAAAGATTCAGTAAATATGACAGGCCACTCATGTTGAAGGCTCTGATCAGTGCGAAACCTACAAACCACATCTGCTCCTCACTCACATAGCAGCTCTGGCTTTCTCACGTAGGCACTTTCATTTTCATACACTCTCTCTAAGGCTGTTTTGAAGCAGCCTACATTGCCCAAGCCAATGACTGCAGACTGAGGAGATCCTTGTCTCAGCACTCTCTGTCAACTAGATCAAACAAATAAATATTCTCATTTCAATTCTCTCTCTCTCTCTCTCTGTCAGCTCCAAGTACTCTACCATCAGCAAGCCCTGGGTCCTTCAGCATCTAACATTTCACATAATAAGCTTCATCACTGGTATGGTTCCTGTGATCATGACAATGATAATACCGGTGGTAATATGGTTTTATGGGGTCTCTCATCCTGCCATCTGCTCAGGTCTCCTCCCCATCTCTAGCTACCCAGGAACCAATCTGAACTCCCTCCCTCCCTCCACCATCTGGCCTCCCCTGCTAATCCCTCCTTTATTCCTTTTCCCTGTTGCTCCCTTTTAACCCTCCAGCGCCCCTCCATTAAGATAAACCTAACACAATATATAAGTAAATTTGTGTATGGTTGATTATTTCTCTGTTGCAACAATGCTTCTTGGCAATAAATCTTATACTGTTTATTTCCGCTTAAATGGAGCTACATTTGCAAGAAAAATGCATTTGTGGGCAGAGTTGAGTATGTGGGTTGTGCCCATGAAAACCAAACCTTCTCTGCCAATGCCAAACAGCTTATTCTGCAAATGACTCTTGTTTTAAGCTTCCGGTACCCCAGGTGCTCACGATCAGGCTTGTCATCACTGCAAGCAATCTCAAAATTGCCAGTATGTCTTGTTTCGTCAGACTTCAATCATCCAACCCAATAAACAACACCAAACAAGTCTATAGCAGATTTATGGCCAAAAAGCATTGTTACAACAAAGAAATAATTGACCAGACACATTCCCTTACGTTTTGTGCTCTGTGCATGCATACATGCATGTGTGTGCGTGCATGTGTTTGTGCATGTGCGCACGTGTGTGTGTGGTTTGTGTGTGTGCGCGCGCATGTGTGTGTCCTTAATGGACTATTGCAACTGAAATTATGTTTCTTTCTTTTGATTAATAATTTCACCAGTGTGAGTATAGCTACAGATGAGTGACAGATTAAGGACAAAGACGGATCCCATGACCCTTACGTGAGGTGCTACATTGGTGGAGGAATTTTGCCATCATGTTTTGCTTGCACTTGTCCACTTAGAGGGCAGACAGAAGGAAATCCTATGAGGAAAAATTTTTTACCTTCTACCTTGTGTTACTGGTCTCTTCCAAGATGACAGTGTCCACAGCTAATGAGTGGTTTGATTAAATGAAAATGATGTGAATCACACACTACCCTTCAAGGTCAGAGCTTAAGCCAAATGAACACCCATGGGAGCTTTGGACCAACATTTTAGTGAAATTTGAAACTGTTACCTTGGCGCAGCAAGATAACTTACTTTGCTTCTTTAAGTTGTAGCATTAACAAATGCAGACCATGATCTCTGTAAGGGATCTTTCAGCTGCTCCCTTTAGGGATTGCCACAGCAGATAATCTGAATCCATCCCACCCTGTCCTAGGGTTTCTTACATTTCCCAAAACTGTCATAAACTGTAATAAATATATATTTCCCTTTCCTTCCCTATATTTCCCAACATTTAGAACATTATGTTAATATAAGTGTTTTTTTTTTTACTATTCAGCCTAAACCTACCACAGTCCATGTAAGGCTTTTTTTTAAAAATAACAATAATAATATTTAAGTTTAGAAATAGCAAGGATTATGATGTCAAAAGACATTTTTTTCACCAAAGTTGAGACACTTCATGCCTGCATATTGTCAAAGATCCTTGTGCTGTTAAAAAATCCCATCATTATGGAACACAAAATCATGCAAATAGTTGCACTGAGGCCTGACCAAACCTGTGCTTGTTTCCCAGCAGTCACAATCAGTTAGACAGCAAATTTCCAGCATGAGTGAGATGCTGGAGACTTTGAAAACAAAAAGGCAATATTTGATGGTAAAACAGGCTGAGCTGAGACTAAACATACTTCCATGAAGATCCAATCTACCTTAACAGTAAACATCAAACATCCATCAACATACTTAAGTTCCACTGATGGACCAACATACTGTTATCCCTGAAGCTTTATATGAATAAAGACTGATAAAGCTATTGCTATGGATGTACTGACCAACCCTTTTCTCTTTGGTGTTGTTGCTTGGCATCACCTTCATAAAAGCTCAGTGTCTACAGTTTTCAATGGTGTAAAGAAGAAAAGCACAAATGTGCCAAGGACAGCCGTTACAGTTATTTTTTTAAGCTTTCCTGGTGTTTTTCTTGGCCGAAAACCCGTCACAGAAACTGTATGGGGAATAATACTTTGCATCTACATAACAGACCGGAAGGGAAACCTAACACTTATTGTTTATCCTTGCATTTCTTCTCAAAGACAAACAGAGAAACATGTTGGTCTTTGAGACATGTTGGCCTGAGAATTTCACTGGTTCGCTGTCGAAACTCTTTGTTACAAGCACAGCAAGTGGTTATGGCTATTAGCGTTAGCAAGCGGTCATACCCCTTAACTGTCCAAAGTCTAATTGTAGGTTTAGGCAACTTCTTGGTTGGGTTTTGATTTCTATAAACCTTTAAAAAAAGATAAAACTGATTTTAGAAGGGAAATCTCTCCATCTGCAATAAAATTTTCTGCCTCAAGAGGGGGTGACCACACAGTTACCTTTAGGAAAGGGTCATACATTTTACACACACTTACTAAAACTATGAGAGGTTGCCTGTGTAAACAACTGCTATTTTAATTGCATCAAGAAAAAATATGCTGTTGTCTTTTTTTTCTTGCCTACAGTCTGCCTCAGTTAAATACACTGCTCAAAAAAATTAAAGGAACACTTTGAAAGCACAGCAGATCTCAATGGGGAAAAAAAGTGATGCTGGATCTTTCTACTGAGATGGAATTGGTAATGCATTAGGGATGGCTAACACAGGGAGACCCGCCAATTCTTTTATTTTATGGCAAATACCAGTCGGGCTCCACAGTGCAAGGCAGTGAGCACAGGGCTCACAAGAGGACGCCAGGCCCTCAGGCCACCCTCATCAAGTCTGTTTCTGATTGTTTGGTCAGAGACATTCACATCAGTGGCCTCCTGGAGGTCATTCTGTAGGGCTCCAGCAGTGCTCATCCTGTTTCCTTGGACAAAGGAAGATGATAGTGAAAAACACAGTCAGGTAAAATGGGGGGGGGGGTGAATGTCAGTGGTCTCTACATGTAAACCTGTTCCTGTTTTGTAGGTTGTCTCATTGTTGCCTCTCTAATGCACCTGTTGTTAATTTCATAAATACCAAAGCAGCTGAAACTGACTAACAACCCCCTCTGCTACTTAACTGACCAGATGAATAGTCCAAAGGTTTAATTAACATGACGCCATAATCTGATTAAAGAAGTGTTCCTTATTTTATTTTTTTAGCAGTGTATTATTGCAAAGGAAATCTTAAGGAAGCCAAAACAGAGGGAAGAACAACAGCAACACAATTTTACTGAAAGTGGCATTAAGGAGTGACCCTATGAACACACATGGACTCTTCCTGCTTGTTTGAAATTGGCTTTCCATTGATTGTGAGGATATTACTTACTGGAGGTGGCCAGCTGTGGCTCATGGATGTAGCTAACAAGCATAAGAAGTCACAGCAACAGCAGGACAAAGCCTCTTAATTTAATTTAACGAACTGAATTGTCAAACTAGCACTCAGTTTAGTGAGGGAGTCACAAAATGTAGCTTTACTTTTCCAGTTTAGAAGAGGGGCTCAAATGACTAGATTTGCTTTGTGGCTTGTGACACCAATGTGGGGGAGAAAAAACCAAAATACTGCCATGTACTGAAACTGTAGCTAATTTCCATGTGTTCCTGCTGCTGGTGTGCAAGGTGTATCTAGAGGACAGGGAAAGTGATTTCCCTTTATTGAGCTGGTACTGGAGAACCCACCGCTGCTTTGCTCAGCTGCTGTCTTTGTTCATGTATTTAAAATATATGTGTGGTTCAGTTTATGTTACATTTAATCCATGTCACAGAGATATGGATATCAACTGGACATTTGTTTGTTTGTTTGTTTTAAATCACATGTGTTATTAATATCCTTTTAAGCAACTCAGTGAAGTGAAGTGTCTGGTTGTACTAGTTGTGTGCAACTTAAAAGTTAACATAAAATACTATTTTATGTTTTCCATAAAAATGTATTTCTGTTGAAATCGAGCTCCTCTTACCTGTCTCTTGTTTCTATAAGCTTAGAAACCTTCCAACTAGTTGTCTACCAAACCATCCGGCTGGTTTTCTACCAATCAGAAGGTCACTGGATTGATCCCCGGCTCCTTTAGGCTGCAAGTATCCTAGGACAAAATACTGAACCCTGAGTTGCCCCAATGCATCCATTGGAGTGTGTGTGTGTGTGTGTGTGTGTGTGTGTGTGTGTGTGTTAGATAAAAAGGGCTGTATGAATGTGTATGTCTGACCAAAGTGGCACCAATCAGTTTCTCACTGCAATCAGCGTTCTCCTATCAAGTCTCTGATTAACTCACTTTGAAAATTAGAATGTTAATTGTGTTTTATATACTTTAGACTGATTATGCAAAACATTTTCCTGAAATTTCAAGTTTGATTTCAGTACACTTGAATTGTCAAAATCATCATTTGAATAACTAATGTACCCATTAGTTTTTCTCCTTTAATAATGATGTGACACACTTATCTGAAAAGCAAGTCACAGCCTAAAATATATCAGCATAATGAGTGTCAGATATGTTATTACACACATTGTGAGAATCAGAGAAAAGCAGAGATAATCAGGTTGAAAGCAGAGAATAACAGCTTTTGTTAACCTACACACAGCTCTTTCATACTGTATTTAAAGAAGGGTTCTTCCATTACTTTAGCCTGGACCCAGTATTCTGAAATGAAAATAGAGCACACATCTCTAATATAAATGAAACAAGCATAAAACAACTCAGAAACTTTTCATTAAATCAGGTTTGACCAAAATCAAACACTCACACTTATTGGCTTTGAAAGTTACTATGCTGTAAAAAAAATGTGTAGAAAAACCGGACCGACCTTACAGTACACTTCAACAGTCTCACTAAACTAAGTTTAAATAAAGTCTGTGTTGTGCAAACTCTGTGATATCTGTTTGAACGTCTTTCAGAGCTGCAGCAGAGATACCTTTCAAGCAGCTTTATCTTTGCATACCAAGAACGTGTATATAGAATTCCAGTATATACAACAGATTTGTGGGATATCTTTCCTTGCACTTACAAGTGTTCTTACAAAGCTAAGCCAAGTGAAGTCACTGTTATTGGTGTAGCCCCCTGTAATTATTGCAGCCTTTTTATCAATAATATCTCACATTTAAACAGGAACAGGAGCAAATTCAGGGTCTCTAAAACACAACAAGTGGAAAAGCTGAACTGAGATGTCACAACTACAAATACATCTCACATACAGAGTCAGAGCAGGTTTGTGTCAATTTAGTTGTAACTGCAACAAAATCCCAGCATCAAATCTGCATTAATAGCTGGGAAGGGTCAACTGAATACAATACACATGCACATTGCCTTTAGGGTTTGAAAAACTGCAGATATTCTTCAAATATGGCTAGTATTAATACTGTACTGAAAGTGCTCTATAAATTAATGGTGCTACCCCAGCTACAAGCTATTACTAACTACTAAAACTACTACCCTTGGTACTATGTAGCAGTTCATTTCAAAGAGTAAAAACACAAGAGGTCAGACAAATTTAGCAGCAGCTGGGATTAATTTAATAGCTTGTATTCTAAAAAACAAATCTTATGTTGTTGCTGACACCAGTGAAACGGCAAGGTCACATGGATTTTATATTTATCCAAATATTGTGGTGCCTTCAGTGAGGCTCAGGTAAGGTTAGGCAACTAAAAGATTGAGGTTACTAAACATTATGACAGTGAATCAAAAATGAGTAATGTATAAAACAGTGGTGTCCCACGAGGAAAAGCAAGGCTTGTCTAGTCAAACCTAAAATTAGGCAACACTTTTGTTCCTGTTAACAGTGGCTTGAATGTGTCAAGCAAAGAGGCGAGAAGCTTTTTCTGGTTGTTTGCACATGCGCATTGTCGATGAACCTACAGTCTTTGAAAGGATGGGAGATTAGCATGCTACACAAGCTTCCACTGTCTCTGCTTTCCCCGGTTTAAACTCAGTTACGAGCCACAGAGACAGAAACAGAGCTTCCATTAGCAAATAGATGAGTTCCTGTGATTTATCATGGTAACATAAGTTATCTTTTACTGACCACCTTGGCCAACATGTGTGAAGTAGTAAAGACGGTCTGCAGTGTGAAAAAGTCTTTAATAACTCCTTTAGCACATTAGCAAGGACAGAGGCTTTAAGATGGAGATTTGCAAGCTGATTAAAGCATTTAACTGTTGTCACAACTATCTGTTTTACCAACACACCACCTTCATTTTTCAGTAATAACTTGAATCTCACTATATATATATATATCTATATATGTGTATATCTATATCTATATATATCTATACCTATATAATATATATATATATATATATATATATATATATATATATATATATATATATATATATATATATATATATATATATATAGTTAACCATGTCATACGGTCTTTAAACCTTTTAATTCAGAGGCAGCGTCTCTTCTTGCCATTCTGTAAAAGTCACTTGTATGATTTACAATATTTACTGGCATAACAATGCTAAAAACTGGAGAAAAATCAACTATGTAGAAATTTGGGACTTACTGAAAATTGCCTTCACACTATTCTGTTTGGTTAATCTCATTCGATTCCATTGCAAACCATGACCATGTAATCATTTTAACTTTAATAGGAGCCAATGCGATAGTACAGCCCCCCTGACCCACTTTCCTGACAATTTCTGAAGAAGACTCCAGAGTAGGAAACCTGTCTCCCATTAATTTTTCCTCAAATCCATTTTCTGTTATATGCCGTCAAGCTGGAATGGTTGTCACATTTAAAAACCTGCACACAGCTGCTGAAACCTTTTGACAGAGACCCCTTTAAGAAGTGCTTTGGCCCAAATCCCAGCACCAGTGTACCCCAGAGGAAATGGATGAGACAGATGCATTTTCCATCATGAATGCACTTCGGTGCTGTCAGTTCTACATGTGGACCCAGGTACAAAGCATGGACTTTGAGGAACAGCCAAAGTCTGAGTGGTCCAAAGTTTCCTGGCAGTACTCCAGTGAGATCATGGAATTCTGAGAAACTTTTAACACTTTACATCGAAAAAAAAACATATATATATATATATATATATATATATATATATATATATATATATATATATATATATATATATATATATATAAATATACTGCCAGAAGCCTTTGTCTCTTTCTAAGACACTTTTGGCACCTGCACTTTGGCGATTTCATAGGTGGAGCAAAAAGGTCAAGAATGATAACCATAAATACCTTTAAGGCAGCTACAGAGAACCGCTACAGGTGAGCTGTATTTTAGTACTGTAACTGTATTTTCTATATTTTGATTCTGACACCTTTCACCCAGACTGGTGCTCATGTAAGTGGGAAAATAAAGATGTACACTTACAGCTTATTTGTGGTTTGTGCCTCTGGACTGACAGGGGTGGAGGGTGTCAGAGCAGAAAGCTTACTGCTGATAAGCACTTGTGCTTTTCCTTCAATGAACCCATCTGCGGCATTGCACTCCCTACAGTAGGGTGCGTTACTTGTTTCAAAATCTGAAAACTAACAGATTGACTAACAGGTGGTCTTTGTACACTAGAAATTAATTAAGATCAAGATGCATAAAAAAACATATTCAGCTGAAACTTTTTTTTCTCCCCTACATGAGGAGTACATGTACAACCAAGAGTTAATTAAAATAAGTCAGCGTAAACTGACAAATAAACTGGGATTAAATTAAATAACTGATAAGAAGACATAATTTCTGGTGCAAACGTTGCATTTAGAGAACTTTAAACATGACAACAAATCCATAAGATTCTTTGCTAACCAGTTAAAGCTAAATATTGAAAAAAAAGATTATTTATTCAACTAACAACTCAACTGGGAACATCACTCATGATTCACAACAAATAAATAAGTCTTTTGAAGACTTACATGAAGCTCTGATGAATCCATCTGATGTTGCCATTAAGTAATTTCTTAACAATATAAATCTAACAAAAGTAAACAGCGAGCAGATTGTGGCCCTGGATTCTCCTGTTGTCTGAAAAGCCTCAGGTCAGGATGGTTTTCCAGCAAAGTTTTGAATTTTGGTCTACACTAGCACCCACTTTTTTCCAAATAGTGAGTCGAATTCAGAACGATCACACATCATCTCCAAACATGAACTCTGCCAACTTCTTAAACCAGACAAAGTCCCTACACTCCCATCCAGCTACCGCCCAATCGCACTCATAAATGTAGACCTAAAAATAATTTGCAAAGTCTTTGCCAGAAGATTAAAGAAAAAAAATCCCTCCATTCATAATTCATCCTGACCAAGCATGTTATAGCAAGGGTAGACACTCAGCCAATAATAAAGGCTCATAAATATAATACATTACTGTTCCATTAACAAATTAGAAACCACAGTTGTCTCTTTAGATGCAGAGAAAGCATTTGACTGGATACATTTCTACTAGCAGTTCAACACTGCTGGTAGATTTTGTTCATCCTTCGCAGATTGGATCAAAACACTATACAACTCTCTGAATGCATGTGTTAGGATAAATGATCTTAATTCCCAAAGCTTCAGTCTGCAGAGTTTGTAAGTGTGACAAATATGCCAAAAATGCTTAATTACAATACAAATTCCCTGCTAGACAAAAACATTTTATATATAGACAAGTTGTCAGTGAATGTGCATACAGCCTATTCATTTGGTGGTGCAGAAAATATATAAATGTTTTTATTCTTGGTCCTAATCTGGCACTAAAGCTCTTTTACACTACTGGAATTGCAGCTGCTAGAACATAGAACACACATCGAGAATACTTATTCAATCAGTAAAATTAATTTGACTTTGAGCTGCCGACACACTAAAGTGATTTGCACGTCTCCTTTATCGGGCTGTGGGACAGTAATATTTAATATGTAAATGTATCCGGTTTAAAGGTTCAGAGCTCTAATGTGTGGCTATCACTTAAATTCAATTTTATTTATATAGTGCCAAATTGCAACAACAGTTGCCTCAAAAAATAATTAGAAGTAAACAGCACAAATATAACTTTAACAGTAGTAGACTGTGCTGCAATACATGGTCAGTGGACTGAATCTTATATTGCACTTTTCTACTCTACATGATCACTCAAAGTGCATTATTTACAGTAGGTACAGAAAGTATTCAGACCCCTATAAATTTTTCACTCTTTATTTCATTGCAGCCATTTGCTAAAATCAATTAAGTTCATTTTATTTCTCATTAATGTACACTCAGCACCCCATCTTGACAGAAAAAAACAGAAATGTAGAATTTTTTGCCAATTTATTAAAAAAGAAAAACTGAAATATCACATGGTCATAAGTATTCAGACCCTTTGCTGTGACACTCATATTTAACTCCCATGCTGTCCATTCCTTCTGATCCTTCTTGAGATGGTTCTACTCCTTCATTGGAGTCCAGCTGTGTTTAATTAACCTGATTGGACTTGATTAGGAAAGGCACACACCTGTCTATATGAGAGCTCACAGCTCACAGTGCTGTCAGAGCAAACGAGACTCATGAGGTGGAAGGAACTGCCCAAGGAGCTCAGAGACAGGATTGTGGCAAGGCACAGATCTGACCAAGGTTACAGAAGAATTTCTGCAGCACTCAAGGTTCCTAAGAGCACAGTGGCCTCCATAATCCTTAAATGGAAGAAGTTTGGGATGACCAGAACTCTTCCTAGACCTGACCATCCAGCCAGACTAAGCAATGGTGGGAGAAGAGCCTTGGTGAGAGAGGTAAAGAAGAACCCAAAGATCACTGTGGCTGAGCTCCAGAGATGCAGTAGGGAGATGGGAGAAAGTTCCACAAAGTCAACTATCACTGCAGCCCTCCACCAGTCGGGGCTTTATGGCAGAGCGGCCCGATGGAAGCCTCTCCTCAGTGCAAGACATATGAAAGAAACACATGAAGGACTCCCAGACTATGAGAAATAAGATTCTCTGGTCTGATGAGACCAAGATTGAACTTTTTGGTGTTAATTCTAAGTGGTATGTGTGGAGAAAACCAGGCACTGCTCATCACCTGCCCAATACAATCCCAACAGTGAAACATGGTGGTGGCAGCATCATGCTGTGGGGGTGTTTTTCAGCTGCAGGGACAGGACGACTGGTTGCAATTGAAGGAAAGATGAATGCGGTCAAGTACAGATATCCTGGAAGAAAACCTCTTCCAGAGTGTTCAGGACCTCAGACTGGGCGAAGGTTCACCTTCCAACAAGACAATGACCCTCAGCACACAGCTAAAATAACAAAGAAGTGGCTTCAGAACAACTCTGTGACCATTCTTGACTGGCCCAGCCAGAGCCCTGACCTAAAACCAACTGAGCATCTCTGGAGAGACCTGAAAATGGCTGTCCACCAACGTTCACCATCCAACCTGAGGGAACTGGAGAGGATCTGCAGGAAGAATGGCAGAGGATCCCCAAATCCAGGTGTGGAAAACTTGTTGCATCATTACCAGTGTTGTCAGTAACGCGTTACTCTAATCTGACTACTTTTTTAAATAATGAGTAATCTAACGCGTTACTATTTGCAGTCCAGTAATCAGATTAAAGTTACTTATCCAAGTCACTGTGCGTTACTATTTTTGTCATTTTCCTCAGTACGAAGATATATTTTTCCTTTCTTCTTGCATCTCGGGGAGTGACGTCTGGCCAGTGTGACAATTCAATCCCGTGTTCATCATGAGGACAATAACAGCACACAGCAATACAAACGTAAAGAATGGAGGGAGGAGAGAGATGCGCATTTTCTAGCTATTGTGAGTTTGTCAACTAAAAATGACAATATCAAGGTTAGTTGTGCACTCTGTGCTGGCGACAAAGTGCTATTTAGCTTCAAAAACACTACGTCAGATTTGAAGAAACATGTGGGGTCATGGCACAGTCACACTTACAGGTGGTGAAGAAGAGCTGTGACTAATGCAGGAGGCCCCCCAGCACCCAAACAACAAAAGCTGGACTTCGGTACAAACTAGTAAGTGGGGGGAGAGCCGAAGAAATTGGTCAGACAGTATGTAGCAGAGGAAATGCTGCCCTTAAACACGGATGACTCGCCAAGTTTCGTGGTTGTCATATTTATGTGGGGGGTGCTGCTGGTGTTGTGCCAAAAAGTGATCGTCTGCCATAAAGCAATTTTCGGTATTTGCCAAAAAATGATTGCCTGTATTTAAACGGCTGTATTTAAATGACTTGTTGACCTATAATCTGTGAAACGTGTCAAACATCTCTCATGAATGATATCAGGTCATTGTGAGTGAGAAACAGCATTTTTATCACAAGGTAGAAGCTGCATTCAGTTTTTGGCAAAGTGACTTTTATATTATGTGGTTTTTTTTATCAAGGTAAAAATTGTCATTAACATTAAAAGTGTCTTTTTAAACAGAAATTGGTCTGCAGAAATCACAACAAATATAGCATCACAGTTCTATAAAGATATTTGAAGTGGCCAAAAATCACTGGATTGATTATAATTTAGGTACAATAACACAGACTCCTAAAGATTGTTGAAAAACAGGTTATTTCTTCATTTTATATATAAGCCCTTCATAAATCATGCTGACTGCACTCTGTTTACCAATTTAAGCAAAGACATTACACATAAAAGCACACAGAAACATTAGGATCACTTTATGGCAGACATCACTTTTTGGCCTAAGTTACTAACTAAGTTAATTTTTAAAAGAGTAATCAGTAATCAGACTACTTTTTCAAGGTAACTATACCATCACTGATCATTCCCAAGAAGACTCATGGCTGTACGAGCTCAAAAGGGTGCTTCTACTCAATACTGAGCAAAGGGTCTGAATACTTATGACCATGTGATATTTCACTTTTTCTTTTTTAATAAATTTGCAAAAATTTCTGCATTTCTGTTTTTTTCTGTCCAGATGGGGTGCTGAGTGTATATTAATGAGAAATAAAATGACTTTTTTGATTTTAGCAAATGGCTGCAATCAAACAAAGTGAAAAAATTTAAAGGGGTCTGTATCATGGCTCATTCACACAAGCACTTTCTACATCTAAATGCTTGCTATCTAACATTCACACACACACGCACATTCACACTCCAATGAACACATCCAGGAGCAACTCAGGGTTCAGTATCATGGCCAAGGATACTTTGTGGCCAAGGATACTTTGTAGCCAGGGATCAGTTCACCAACCTTACGATTAGTAGATGACCTGCTCTAGCTCCTGAACAACAGCCACCCCATATCTGCCGAAGGATCAAGAATTTACAGATTTCATAAAGAAGGAGTAGAGAATGAAACAAACAAATGATTTGCCAAACACCTCTCTATCACTTTTTCAGGAAACTAGCAAAGCAGTATGATGATGTTCTATGTATAAAAAGAAGAAAGACACTGAACTGGAAGGCAAATTAAAAGAAAAAAATAAAGATTTAGAAAACTCCTTTGCCACTAACCAATCTGAGAAAATAGTCTGTGGATTAAAGAATTATAAACTAGAACTGAATGATCTAATTAACAAAAAAGACAAACCACCAATTAATAAAGGAAATACCTTGCAAATCCAGTTAAATGGAACAAAGAAAAATTACAGATATACATCACTCAGAAAGGAAGCTTTTTCACAATTCTATGAATGTAACGTCTTCAGAATTTTTATAAGGAATTATACACCTCAGATCATGACCTAAATATTGAAGACATTAAATTCCAGGATAATATAAATCCCTGGTGATCCCCTGGTGAATTTGTAAGTTTTCACACTTACAAAGAAATGGAAAGTCTGTAATTTCATTTTAATGGAGTATTTGATCACCAAGAAAAATAACTTAATACTTGGCAGAGAAACCTTTGTTGTTAAGCATTGTCATAAGACATTTCTTGTAGGTTGTCACCAGGTTTGCACACATCTCAGGTGGGATTTTGGCCAATTCCTCTTTATAGAAACTCTCTAAATCCTTTAGATTTCTTGGCTGCAGCTTGGCAACTCAAAGCTTCAGCTCACTCTACAGATTTTCTATAGGCTTGAAGTCTGGAGACTGTCTAGGCCATTCCATGACATTAATGTAGTTCATCTGTAGCAGGGTTATTATAGTTAACGAAAATGAACTAAATAATGAAAACTGAAATTGAAAAAACATTGTCGTTAACTGAAATAAATAAAAACTAAAATTAAAAGGAAAAAACGATAACTAAATAAAACTGAATTGTGAGTTTACAAAACTAACTAAAACTAACTGAAATTATAGATATTGTTATTTTTTAAAGTCTTGTAGATTGATATGAAATAATTTTTTCCGCTCTCCGAGTTTAAGCTCGGAGCGTCATCGGGCAACTGTGTGCGTGCGTGTGCATGTGTGTGCACGCGCACACTGTGCTGCTCCTCACAGTAATGCAGCGGTCTGCAGAGAAAGCAGCAGAGTCCCATATGGAGGTTTTTTTATTTTACTACGATAGTACAGATCGCAGCGAGTGTGTTGTTGTGGATGATGAAAAATGTGCAGAACACTCCTCAGTCAGGAAAAAACACCAACATCAAAGTCCACCTGAGAAGCGCACACAGGGCAGCTACACAAATCGCTCTGATCCTACGAGGTAACCTGTCGCACCTCCGGAGAAACGTGACTACTTGTCAGGTCCACGCAGCCCGCAACGTTGTGATTAACCTGTTTAGTCCTTGTGCGTTTCCGGCTACTTTATCAGTCAGAAAATAACAATCAGGAATAATAATAATCAAAGCATCAATATAAGGACTCACAAATGTCATCAAATTCCTGGAGGGAGACTGCTGAAACTATCGGAATGGATGTGAGGGAATGAAAAAAGTGAAAAAACAGGGCCAAATATGTTTGTAGCCAAAAAAACTGAGCACAAAGAGCGAGGACCAAAAACCACCAGCACACAACCACAAGGTAATTAACACACACAGTCCAGCTACACATGCAAAAAAGCGGATGTGAGGTCAGCCACTTCCGTAGGTTGTGTACAGAGGCCACAAAGACCCTGCAAGTCTAATTAGTAGCATCTAACCAAGCTAGCTCCAAAACAGAAGCAGCTTCAGGTGGAGAACATCAGGATGCAGCTAGATTTGACCTTTGACTCCTTCAAACAGTTTGTTTTTGTCCAACACCACATGTAGGTGCTGTTAATCTGCTGCACTGACACTGAACTTTATTGGGAGTTTATTGTAGAGTTTAAGTTTTGGAGTTCATATTTTTCTTTGTTTCTCCCTGTTGATGCTCATGTATGTCCTTAATGTTACACACATTTAGCCTGTAGTGCTGCTGTCTGTGAACAGCTGGTTGTTGAATATATTTCTTTAAAGGGTACCTGATTAAGTATGAAAATACTAAAACTAATACTGAAACTAACTAAAACTAAGCATAAAACCAAAAATAAAAACAAGCAAAACCGCTCCGAAAACTAATTAAAACTAACTGAATTAGAGAAAAAAGTAAAAACTAACTACAACTAAACTATAATGTAAAATCCAAAACTATTATAACCTTGATCTTTAGCCACTCATTTGTTGCCTTGGTGGTATGTTTTGGGTCACTGTGATGCTGGAAGACACATCCACGACAGATAATTTTTTTCTGGCTGAGGGAAGAGGTTCTCATTCAAGATTTTGATGGTACATGGCCTCCCATTCTACTTTTAAGTATCCTAGGAACCACAAGTAAGCCAGCAGTCTGAGAGCGAAGTGCTCTGTTGGGGTGATACGGTACTCTGAGGTCTTTGAGATAAGATGGGGCCTGATTATTCAAGAGCTTGTATGTGAGGAGAAGGATTTTAAATTCTATTCTGGATTTGTCAGGGAGCCAATGAAGAGAAGCTAATAAGGGAGAAATATGCTCTCTCTTTCTAGTCCCTGTCAGTACTCTAGCTGCAGCATTTGGATCAGCTGAAGGCTTTTCAGGGAGCTTTTAGGACAGCCTGATAATAATGAATTACAATAGTCCAGCCTAGAAGTAATGAATGCATGAATTAGCTTCTCAGCATCACTCTGAGTGAAGATATTTCTAATGTTAGTAATAACATACAGTGAAGGCCATACCCTGGTCAAAAATGACTCAGAGATTCCTCACAGTGTTAGACACCATGTTTTAGGGCCGAATACAATAACTTCAATTTTATCTGAATTCGGAAGCAGGGAATTAGAGGTCATCCAGGCCTTTATGACATTCTTGCATCTAACTTCATGGGTAGATAAAACTGAGTATCATCTGCACGGCAGTGAAAATGTATGCTATCCTTCTAATTGGTCCTAACACAAAACCCTGTGGAACTCCATAATTAAACTACATGTGTGAAGAAGACTCCCCATTTACATGAACAAATTGGAGTCTATTTGATAAATATGATTCAAACCACTGCAGTGCAGTACCTTTAATACCTATGGCATGCTCTAATCTCTGTAATAAAATGTTATGGTCGACAGTATCAAAAGCTGCACTGAGGTCCAACAGGACAAGCACAGAGATGAGTCCACTGTCAGAGGCTGTAAGAAGATCATTTGTAACCTTCACTAATGCTGTTTCTCTACTGTGATGAATTCTGAAACCTGACTGAAACTCTTCAAATAAACCGTTCCTCTGGAGATGATCAGTTAGCTGTTTTACAACTACTCTTTCAAGGATTTTGGAGAGAAAAGGAAGGTTGGAGATTGGCCTATAATTAGCTAAGACAGCTGGGTCAGTGATGGCTTTTTAAGTAATGGTTTAATTACTGCCACCTTGAAAGCCTGTGGTACGTAGCCCATTAATAAAGCTAGATTGATCATATTTAAGATCGAAGCATTAATTAACGGTAAGACTTGTTTGAGCAGTCTAGTAGGAATGGGGTCTAACAGACACATTCATGGCTTGGAGGAGGTAACTAGATGAGTTGATGTATTTGTAGCATTTCTAATAGTACTTAGGAATTAATAATTGTTGATTTTATTACTTACGAACACCTGTTTTGTGAATCATGAATTGTGTTGTGTGTATCGTAAATGCATCATCATTGCATACCATAAACATCTCAACAACTACTAATATTAGCACTTATTTATATACTACTTATATTAGGACCTTATCGACCTCATCAACAATTTGGGGGGCTGTTTTTTGATGATGCCATGCACTGGCTCCCTCCATTGAGTTTTGAGGGTGACTCAGAACTATGCAAATATGATTGAAACATCATAATTCCAAGTCACTGTAATTCAGCATAATTCCAACATAATTAATTAATTGTAATTTAATAAAACGTTTTATAGACATGTATTAATTTTTTAAAATATTAAAAATAAAGAATACATTTTATTAGTGTAACTTTCTTTGTCCCTTCATTCCCTGTCTCACTCAGACTGGAAATCAGCAAAATTGGATGCACAAATGCAGCACTTCCTGTCACGTGCTACACATCACACACCTTCACTTTGTCTTAATGTCCAAACCGACCCTTTGATTTATTTTTTCCTTTGTTTGTATGCATTGTTTGTCCTTCACTTATTCAGTTCTGTTGGTAGTCTTGCATTGAAAATAAAGTAAAAAAAACCAAAAGAATAGCAGCATTGAGAGAAAACTCAACATACATCAAACATAAAAATAACTAACTTGAATTAAAATGTTTATTTTACCAATCTGTGCACTAAATCAAAAATTAACAATTTTCTGCAGCACATTCTTCATAGATTTTTTTTCATCACCATTTTGTAATCGTCATTTGATGATTGAACTCATAGGGATCACTTTGTGTGAGTCATATGATGTTGCTGTGAGCATGCACAGAGCCTAATGGGAAAATTATAGTTAAGTGGTGGTACTATGTTGGCAGCAACTGTGGGCAGCGTTGGACTGTCCGTCTACCTGCAGAGAGCAGGGGGCAATTTTTTTTCTGTGACTGCTTGAGGGGTGGCAATAAATAAATGAAAACTATACTATTATATACTTTACTATTACACAGCTTGAAGAACTAAACAAATGCAGCAGGATCTGTGCACTTTAACCCACATTCTACTGAGTTATATCTCACAGGTATCATTCCAAATTTTATGACTTTGTCAATCAGTTTTGTCTTTATGATGCCACATCATTGATTTCCATTTCTGCTTCAAAAAATGACTTATAAAATATGAATGTTTTTGTGATCTCATAGAGTCATAGAGTATTCCTACCCCTCATGAGACCTGAGACAGCCGGGACATGCCCTGGCGATACATCATCAAGCCCTCAGCCAAGCAGCAATTGACAAAGGTATAGCCATTGCTCATGAAACCGAGACAGGAACGTAACAACCATTTACTCCTTCTGTCACATGCCAGCATGTGTTGCGCATAGCATGAGACAAATGATGTGCTATAATTGTGACAGGTGGGGCATGAACAACCTGGGAGAAAAGTCATGCGGAACAAATGTTGAACATCGGATTAATTCTCACGGCCGAACATGGAAAGGTTAGCAGGTACGTTAGCACAGGGACTAACTCTCCACCATCACCGACTGCTGTGTACGTAGGACGGTTGTGCTGCCGCTACTCTTGCTCATCAAAAGCAGCAAGCTCCGGTGTTATGGGTATCTGGATGCCTCCTGGACACCTCATGGATGAGGTATTTTGGACATGTAATGAAGCCCCTGGGAGAGATTACATCTCAGGACTGCCTGTTTCAAATATTTAATATTGGGGTAAAAATTAGCACAGTTGATTTCATCATATAAATAAAACACAAACGTTTATTTGAAACTACAGATTGCGGACTGTACTTTGGATAAAAGATGAAAGTTCTATTAAAAAAAGTACAGATTACCATTTTTTAAAAGTATATGCAAATTACTTTTAACTTTGCAAAAATAATAACAATAATCATTTTTTTCTTTATATGGTATTAATTACATAACTAATAAAGCTCTGAGAGGAAATAGATTTTGCTATTATTATTATTATTATTATTATTATTATTATTATTATTATTATTATTGCCATTGTATTTGCAGTAATTTTACAATAAGTTATTCTTGGGATCCCCAGGGACCCCAATTAGTAGTTCATATATGTTAAATATGTCGGGAGGATGAGGGTTAAAGGCTTTGAACATGAAGTCAGCGCTCTAAAAAAAAAATCAAAGAGCATTGCCTAAAGCTGTTGTATGTGTGTTTCCCTCAGGCAACTGGAAAAATAACACAGAAAAGTATGCCCTGAAACTACAGACATGGAAAAGATGTAACATGCACAGTCTGTCTGGGATCCTGTCTGTTTTTTAAAATCAAGTAAAAAAAAAAAAGAGAAAATCCTATATGACTACAAACCATTTTGGTGTTTAAAACTAAAAGTGATAAAAAATCAATTAGAAATATAGAACAGACCAAATAGCTTTGATTTTATGTGTATGTTATTGACCCTTCTAGATCAGGCACATCATACAATGTAAGCACAAACACAAAGAAGGGGCTTTATATTTGCCTTTTCCTGCAACTTGGCATCTTAGTAAATTTTTTTTTTTTTTTTGTCTTTTTGCAAAATTCACAGCATTGAATAAGGAATATTCTGCTGTCTTTCAAAAGGGTAGAACGGATGCCTCACCCTGCTAATATTACATAAGTATAACACAGAGTTCACTTGTTCTATGGAAATGTAGTCATCAAGTCACATGATGCCAAAAAAAAATTTTTTTTTTGTACATTTTGCACATTTCTAGGCCATGAAGAAATGGCAAATGGAGAGACTGGCCGGTGGTTACTGCGGTGTGTGTTGGATGTATTCAGCTATAAGCATTTTTCAGAGGCAAAGGTTATTTGTGAGAATTCACTGCAAGGCATGTTTTGAACTCAACAGATGGTGAAGGAGCAGCTAAAAGACCAAGAGAGCCATGAAGAATGCGCAAAATGAAGTTAGTACAATGCAAACAAGCCCGCTGCCTTAAATGTCTCTCATGTTTTACCCCTTGTGATTCTGTAGGAGACTTAGGATTTGTGCTTGTGTAATCTTTAAAACCTGAGGATTAAAAGCCTGGAGGTGAGGAAGACACTCTCATGGAAGTGCTTCACCTATAACCAACCAGGCTGCTCTTCCTTCAGTGCTAGCAGAATCTCGGCCGCTGGGAAATGAAGGCATGTGGATTTGTACATCTAACTAATTACAAGTCAAAGAAAGGCTAAATGCACTCAAGCTATGAGATGACTAGGTGCAGAGGGGAAGTAAAGCTGACTTGGCAGCACAGCACAAAGTAGTTGGTGGCAGGGTTACAAATAAATTGTATTTAGCAGTGTGAAGAATCCAGCCAAAGCAAGGTAAAGATTGCCCCCCCCCGGTGCCAAATGTAAATCCACGATATCAGGATCATTTCCAAATCTGCCCAAATGCTCCTTGGTGAATTTGAGCAGTTCCAGAAGACTGATGGAAGAAGCATGACTGAAATTATGTGCAGCAGATTTCCTCCTTCACTCACACCTTTACGAACAGCATTCCAAAGCTTGAAATTACTTTTCCTTAGACTCCCAAATTCTTTCATTTCAATCAATCACAGTACTAAAGATAATAACAGGCCAGCAAAGCAAACAACATGCAAGAGGGAGGAAGAAAAAATTAATCACAAATTCTGAAATTCTGCCAAACCCTAATATTCAACTTCATGATGGCGTGTATGTAGGCAGGTGAGTTCACCCTTCTTGAGTCTTACAGTGCAAAATGTATAGCACCAGTCAAAAGTTTGGACACACTCACCCATGAGTGTTTTTTTGACTGGTACTGTATATACACAAAAACTGGTTAGGGCAGGCAAAAAATAGCTTGAAACACAAAGGCTGTGGTTTTAGTACAAAAACATTTGTATGTGAAAGAAGATAACATAAAAGCTATTCAAAAGCCCATCACAGATTCAGCAGGTCCCCCTGCTGTGACTCATTGTGCTGCACCGGCGCCCTGCACAGTTGAGCACGGGCAGGGCCACTGTGAGTAAAGTGCTGCGGGGTGTGCACAAACCCTGGCCCTGGAGCGTATCCTGCCATGTGTTCATGGGCAACATAGAATAGCTGCTGCTGCTGCTGATCGGTCGAGGCATGAGAAACCCTCTTTAATAGTGGCTGTTATTGCTGAAATGTCCTCACTAATTTTGTCAAATCTTTCAGAATTGGGTCTCTGACCCCTCCAGTAGGTCCACTATCCTCCTTTTGATCTGGAGGTCTTCCTGTGCAGCCGGATCTGAGAACATTCTCCTCTTTAGTCTGTCCTGTCTGTGGCTTGAGAGCTTTGCCTTAAAAGCAAACGACATACTGTCTGTTAAAATGGCACTGAAGTGAATATCAGAGAAATAATAAACACACGCACAACAAATTAAAGTCATGAACTCTTGTAGCATGTCCCGTCCAGGGTTATAATAGTTTTGGATTTTACATTATAGTTTAGGTTGAACTTTTTTTCTCTAATTCAGTCAGTTTTAGTTAGAGTTCAGAGTTTTTTTGCTCGTTTTTATTAGTTTTTTTTTTTTTTGCTTTAATGCTTAGTTTTAGTTTCATTTTTGTTAGTTTTAGTTTTTCATACTTTGTCAGGTGCAGGATTCAAGGTGCAAGAGTGACTATTGTGTAATAAAAACTTGACAAAAGACACGGATAGGGAAATTTAACCAAAATATTAATCTTTTATGTTAATCACATGTTTAACCTTTTAGTCATACTACAGTATAATAATTGTTATAGTAATCTTTTAATACGAAGAAAGAAAATATGTAGTCTGCTTCTGACTAGTGTACTGAGAAGGCTAGAAAGTAGTTTTGTAGATGATACACAGAAAAGAGGAAGTTGACTAAAAGCTGACAGACAGAGAGCTGTAAGTTACTGATTTGAGCACACATACACCAAGGCTTCAGGTCACTTTGCTAAGAATAATTATACCATGTATGAGATATTTTGATACATCTTACTGAGAAACATTGTAACGGTCAGCATGTGTGGAAAGTACCAGAAAAAGGAACACTTCCCCTTTTTGCCTTGAAATAAATATGAAATGTAAACTGTATAAAAGCTGATGAGCAGAAGCGCTCGGGGGGGCACTCCTCACACCCTTCTTGTGGAGTGTCTGCTCTGGATTTGCAAGTTCAAATAAAGCTGCATTTCACCTATAACCTTCTCGTGGTCATTCCCAGGAAATTCTCCTAACAGACACTGTTTAAAAAGTTGTATTCAAAAACCAATTTTTCACAAGATAGCAGCATTAGGTGCTAAATGCGTGTAATATTAAGGACACACATGAAAATCCACAGGGAGAAACACAAAGAAAACAAACTCCAAAACCCAATAAACTCTAGCATCAGTGCAGCAGATTAACAATAATTAGTTACATTTCTCCAGAGGCTTCTCCTGCAATTTGGTGGTTTTGTAGTTCAACGTGGTTTGCAGCAGCAATCCAACCTCCTCGTCAGTCCACAAAATATTCTCATATTCACCATTTTTTTTAAGCATCGTTTTCACACACACACACATAGGAGTGTATGCACACATGTGCATGTTGTTGCATTAGAAAAAGCATTACAAAACACATACTGGCAACTGGTGGCATGGAAACTAGAGCGTTTTCAACGTCTCTTGCGGTTCTGTGTGAACCGCAATCATTTTGAAAACACTGCCATCTGACTGTGTTACTTATTAAAACTAAAAAGTAAATATATATATTCTTCCGCTTATCCTTTTCAGGGTCACGGGGGGCTGGAGCCTATCCCAGCTGTCAGGCTACAGCTAAGCAATCGCATTATATATGGTTTGCCTATAAAGGACAACGTTCCCAGCAAGCATCAACAAAGAGCTTTTCTAAATGCATCACAAGGCACCGAAGTAAGTCAAACTCAATAACAAATTCTCCAGAGCTCACCTCAGGGTCAAGCCTGTGGTTTATGAACAACCACTACTGCACTGACAAACACATAAGCAAAAACACGCCTCACTGCTGCTTCCCAGGCGAGAATCAAATCAAATCAAAGCCGACTTATTTTAGGCACAAATGTCAACATTTCAGTGAGTCACATGAATCCTTGTGCTTTTTAAGTGGAGCTGTGTCATATAGAGTCATATGTTAAGAGAGTTGACAAGTCACTTGTATGGTTAGAACGTTAATCTGTTTCCAGCTTAGGACCATGCACTGACCTCATTTACTGGGAGGATCCTCAGGATGTCAAATGGATGCCACATCCCAAATAGGGTCAGAGAAGATGTCCAGCATAATGATAAAGACACAGATAAAAGGAATGAGCTGGTAAATGACTAATGATCAGTGTATCAATGAAAGTTTCAAACACAGCAAAATGTTTTGCAAAGATCCTCAAAATATATTCATCTTCTTAGTAGAGCCATGTACAGACCAAGCAGCCTGCTGCTGTCTAAGCCTAAAATCTCACCACAGTCAGTCAATTTCCCTTTGGGAAGGATTTATTAAAAATGATCATCTTGTGCATTACCCACTCGACCTACTAATAGCCTAATATCTAGAATATATTATGATCTGTATTTGAGATACCCTACGAAGTCATATTATGTGCTTATAGGCTCTAAAAGAGACTTTCATGTGACTCGTGCACATAAAATGTATGTCCTAGATTTGATGCGAAACCTCATACCAATAAGCGATATCAGTTACTGTTTGCATTAGGTCTGAAGATCTCCTAAAAGACACCTTTCAAGCTTTCAGTTTTTGTATAATCAGCAAGAACTGAAAGCCAGAATTGGGGTTTTACTGTAAGCCAGAGCTGTGCTCACCTAATTCATGCAAGCAGGTTAATTCTCAGTTAGGTCATGAAGACAGAAAGGCAAAGTAATCAACACTACACAACAGCAGTGGCAATTCAGCCATAAAAACTGAGCTAGAGAGTGATCTACTTGTTGCAATTTGTCTTACGTTTTAATGATATAAAGGAAACCCCTTTAAGAAAGCAGGTCAGCCTGATTCTATAAGTACTAGATCATAATGAAAAAAGGAACAAACTGTTCCATACAGCGATTCTCCCCGTACTGTTCACAATAGCTGCTTGTCAGGAAGGTTTTTGTGGTTTACGTCCAGAAGTATGAACATAAGCATTGCCATTCAAGGTTGAGCTAATTTTGCAAACACTGTCCTGATAGATCAGGTGCTGGTCATGCTTCAGCTATTCCTTCTCCTCTGTCTGCCTACACAGCTGTGCACAATAGAAAATGAGGGGAATTGTGACTGTTGATGAATTCTTATTCAGTGTGCTCTACTGTTCTTTTCAAAGCTGCTCCACAAGAACTACTACATAAAGTAGCCCATGTTTCCAGAATATGTAGACAGAATTGGCTCAGTGGGTTCATTTGAATTCTCTAATCCAATCCAGTGAAACGATTGTGTTTTATGCACAAATGATTTCTAGTCGACAGGTTAGTTCACTCAAATTCAAAGATGCCTTGCAAGCAAGTTCTGGATTCAAGATTATTAAAAGTTCCACTATTACCACATAATAGGTAAATGCAGACATACAACATACTGGACGTGCACAGTCTGAGCACTACACAATTAAATGCACACTAGTACTTTGGTGATAGGTTTTTCAGCACACTTAATAAATGTATGTGTATGTGTGTATCTTGTGTTAAAAAAAAATCAAAATAAGCCTTTGTCCCAGTTTTGAAAACCCTGTGCAAGCTGGAACACTTTGACAGAAACCAGGGTGTTATGGCAAGTAAATAATTTAAAAACAAAAACCCAAAGTAAAACAAAAACTCGTTTAGCAGGTCCCTCTTCGGCCAGGTACAACAGCCAAATTGGTGTCATCCTCAACTGCTGAGGTTATGCCATCAGAAATGAAAGTGAATATGCAGGAGCCTGCACGAGCACAGCTGAGCAGACGCTTGGATTCTTGAGGTAATAAAAAACAGAGCTTCTCATTTCATATGAATGACAACATTACCTGCCACTAGCAGCAAAAAAGCAAAGAGTCAGACATTTCCCTCTTATGGTGACAGAAACCAAAAATATTCCAAAAAGGAAGGGAATGCTGGCATATTCAATTGTCCCCATGTGGCCAAAACTCTAATTTTTCTGAACACAGTTACAGCGTCTAGTTTGATACTGGCAAGCACGCATTTGCCAAAAGTCACAATAAAACACTGTGTACATTAATCTACTTAGAGACTCCAAACTCGCCCAGAGATCCATTAAGGGGTGTGATCAAACGCCACAGGCATCACCATAGTATGTGATTTCATGTACCAAATGCAGGGAGCGATAAATAAGAGAGAATTAAGACAAATCACGTTTATTTTTCAGTGTTTATTTTGGGATCTGTGAAAATTCCTCCTGAAAGCTATTTCATCCCCTGCTGTCCAGAAACATTGGCTGCATATTTTTCAGCTGTAGCAAATCCCCAAATGCGAGGGTTTCAAATGAAACGTCAACATTCTCTTTGTGTTTTCTTCTTGCACGTAAATGATTTCAGGCAGCTACGATCGCTTCATTCAGACACTGTTCACTTGTAAAATGAGTGCACCACCATACATGCTCTATTGTTTTCTTTTCTTGATGCATTTCACTACTAAAACTCATTGACTGAGGTCTTGGAAATTCTTCAAGAGGCAACAATGTTCTCTAGAGATGCAGATTGGCAACAATGAATAAAGAGCAGGCAGCTCACACAGTACGCTGCTCCACATTCATCAAATAATTGGTGATGCTTCGGAGGAAGAATGGAGAGCGTGACGACAGAAAAAGAATGCAAAAGGAACAGCGTTATTATAAAAGTACACTTCAAAATCTTCTGTCATTTCCATTCTATATAGATGAAAAAATGCTGTGGGGAAGACACATTGTTAGGCCAAGCTATACTGCAGAAAGCCCCACACAATGCATATTATCATTTTCAGTGACAATGGCAGACAAGAAAGAAGGAGGAGTCTTTCATCTGCCAGAAGCTCAGCAAGGCAGTGTACATCCTTTCAGCCAAAAGTTTTGGCAGTGGCACAAAATTTGATTTTTTCATGCATTTTGGCTCTTCAGTTTTTATCCTCAGACCTCAGGCTAGCCAACAGCACCCTGACTGCTGTTAGGTATTGGGATGAAATCCTTGGACCCACTGTCAGACCCTACACTGGTGCAGTGGGTCCTGGGTTCGTCCTGGTGCACGACAAGACCTCATGTGATGAGAATATGCAGGCAGTTCCTGGAGGAGGAATAAGTCGATACCACTGACTGGCTCCACACTTGTCTGACCTAAATCCAAAAGAACACCTCGGGGACACTATGATTCAGTCCATCCGAAGCAGCCGGGCTGCACTTCAGACTGTCCAGGAGGTCAGTGATGCCCTGATTCAACTCTGGGAGAGGATCCCCCAGGACACCAGCCATTGTCTCATGCCCAAACATTATCAGATATGCATATAAGCATGTGGTACAAACTACTGGTAAGTACAAAATACCGAGTACCATTTTGTGCTGCTGCAATAAAATTCTGGCAAAAAGGACTAGCCTGCCACAATATTTTTTCCCTTTGATTTTCGGGGTGTCTGAATTCAGCCAACTATAGGCTGATAAACTTCATTTCCATCAAACAATGTGGATTCAATTCATTCTTAACATGTTTCCCAGTCCATATCAGTATAGATATTCAGCATGATTTTTTTTCCCCCATTGAGATCTGATGTGTTTTCAGTGCTCCTTTAATTTTTTTGAGCAGTATATTTATGTATATATGACGTGGATCAGTGGATTGATGCCTTGTTCACTCAAGCTGTATACAAGAAGTGAATGAGACATCATCGATTCACTAATCTCACACAATTAGGATCTACAGCACTGACATCAGAATGTCATTCGGACTGAAGAAGTGCAGTTGGAGAGTAACAAAGAGAAGGTAGCCAGAACTGTGGGCATTGCACTACCAGAAGGCAGCATTGCAGACACCGAGGATAGCTACAAGTACCTTGGAATCCCACAGGCAATTGGGAACCATGAAGAGGCTGCTAGGAAAGCTGTAATCACCAAGTACTGTACCTGCAAAGGCATGCCATGAGGAGTTAGCTGAAAGGGAAGAACATGAATCAACACCTATGCCCTGCCAGTCATCAGATAATAAGCCGGCCAAAGGAAGAGATAGAAGTCACTGACATTAAGACAAGAACACTCCTTACCAAAAATGGAGAATTTCAACTGAAATCTAACACCCTGAGACAGTACACTAAATGGAAGGAAGGAGGCCAAGGATTAACAAGTGTCAGAAACACTATCCAGCATGAAACAACAAAGATCCATGAGTACATTCAGAAAGATGGCCAGAAAGAGGTGAAAACCTCAGGCAGCAGAAACCCAAGAAAGAAGAGGAGCAAGAACAGGAGCCATCATGGAAGGACAGACTCCTGTATGGCAGGTACCACTGAAAGAGAGAAGAAGCAGTGGATATTGAAAACTCCCACCAATGGCTGGACAAAACTGGACTGAAAAAACAAAGAGGCACTAATCATGGAAGCACAGGAACAAGCTCTAAGCATAAGATTAACAGAGGCGGAGGTCTATCACACCAGGCAAGATCCCAGGTGCAGGCTGTGCAGAGATGCCCCTGAGGTAATCCGGCAAATAGCAGCAGGGTGCAAGTTAGCAGGCAGGGCATACATTGAACGCCATTACCAAGTGGCTAGCATAGTATACAGGAACTTCTGTTACAAAAATGGGCTTTAAGTCCCGAGGTCAAAATGGGATACACCCCAAGGGTGGTTGAGAATGACCAATCTAAGATCCTGTGGGACTTCCAGATCCAGATGGACAAACTGGTGATGGCTAACCAACTGGACACAGTAGTGGTGGACAAGCAGAGGAGGAAGGCTGTAGTGACAGACATCGCAATACCAAGCCACAGTAAAATCGAGAGAAGGAACACAAGAAGCTCGATAAATACAGAGGGCTGAAAGTAGAGCCAGAGAGGATGTGGAAGGTGAAGGCAACAGTGATCACCGTGGTAACTGGAAAACTCCAGAGCACAGTTCTAGGAACAGCTAAGACATTGCGCAGGACCCTCAAGCTCCCAGGCCTCTGGTAGAAGACCTGAGCTTAGAGGAGGACAAAGGCCGCCCACAGGGCGAGTGGCAATCAACCACTGGCTATAGCCCAGTGATTTTTAACATACGGTTTCATTTTAACATAGCATTTGTCTACAAGACAAGATAAATAAAAACACAGGAGCAACCTTAACCCTAAAATATGTCTAAACAGTAATCCTAAAATATAGGAGCAAAAATCCTAAAATATGTCTACCATACAAATTCCTAATGCTGCATATTACCATACCATTAATTACAGCTTTTCAGTGCCCCTTGCAGGTCTACGACCCAACTACAGAGAATCGATCTTCTTTGCCAAATTGTGAGTAAACTATATTTGAATGCTAGTATGCAATGTACATTGCAGCGTACTGCTTAAATATACTATATACAGAGCATGTATTATTCTCATTCGTATCTTCTTTCAGAAGACTGTTAGTAACAAACCCTGGAACCCATCCACAGGTGATTAACTAGCACAGCACTTACAACATTTGCTTTCATTATCATTACAAAATTGGAGCAGCACCACAAGAAATGAAGAGAAGAGTAATTTTACGGCCTTGCCATACAGCTTCATTTTGTAGCAGTGAAATAGTATGTTTCATAAGACTGTGCTGGCAACCGTCAGAATTTCTTTTTTATACAAATTTCCAGCAGCAAATATTTAGAAGGAAATATTGTTCATTTAAAAATCTGGCAAGCCTTAGATAAGAGGAAATGTTCCCTGACAAAATACTAGGTCTTTGAATATTATCGCATTTCTAACAGCATGTAAGGTTAGAGGAACATGGTGCTCTATAGCCAAAGACAGAAAAACAGAAAAAAGGCCACAGCGACTATATGCTCATTATTTTTCCTAACCTTAACATAGTGTGTTTTTCCATAAAGGTAACACAGGCAGTTTTGATGTGAAGCTGCTGCTGTGACAATTACATACTTTGTGAGGAGATAGTATAGAGACAGCGTACAGGCTATGGAAATGAATCTTAATTTATCATCCATAAAACAAATAATAATAACAAACCTTAATTTGATGGGTCATATTGCCCATTCAGTTGTGTCTCAGTCAGTGGGCCAGCTCCCGTGTGCAGACAGTACATCTGTTAATAATGTTATACATCTCACTAATAGGCAGATATTTCTTTTTTATAGCTCCAGGAAGCAGTGAGAATAATGTATCACCAAGCATCACTTCATACAACAGCCAAATGCTCTGCTCAGGAAAAAAAAAAGAATTTCTCTATTATCATGCGCCTTTTGAAAAGATCATTTTAAAGAATTTACTTTAATGATAATTCTCCAACTGTCTGTTTACTTTATTTTCTTGACCTTTTGGCTTGTTGGTGAAAAAGAGAAAAAATTTTGTATGGGCCATTTGATAAAAATAAAATCTACATATTAAGTTCACTCTATTTTGTGTCGTCATCTCAGTGCAGTTTGAATACTGTGAAGAAGAAGTGTACATATGTTCCTTGTGTGAACATCTGGGCCCATGTGCATATTAATGAATAATTATGTTAATTAGCTTGTCATTGTTCCCTGCAACAATTAAAGCTTTATACCTAAGCAAGAAAAAGCCCAGTTGCTCCCATTACTAAGATTTCTTGCAAATCATTTAATAAATGAAAGTTACAAAACTACTGGTGATGTTGTAATGCAAACCATTTTAGGAGCATCAGTTTATATAAAATTTTAGATTGTACTGTCAAGTAATGAAACAGATCATTAGAATATGGACTAGGAAAGCTAAGGAATATAAGGTAAGCACATCAGTTGCACTTGGTTGAGTATCAACAGCAGTGATCTTAAATATCTTTCAGTTGGACATTCAGTGGGGGTGATGTTGCAGAGGGAAGTCTATTGAGTCATTTGACACATATACGAAACAGTAGATGTTCAGAAGCGTGACATCAGAGGAAGTAGCATGCCCTTTATGTAGATGGAAAAGAAGAAGTTGTTTTTCTTAGCTGGCTGCAGCTCAGGAGGTAGAACAGGTTACCTACGAATCAGAAGGTTGATGGTTCAATCCCTGGCTGCTCCAGTCTCCATGCAAAATATCCTTGGGCAAGATACTGAACTCCAGTTAGTCTCTGACACGTTAATCAGAGCGTGAATGTTAGATAGAAAGCACTTAGACATGGGAAGAAGTGCTTGTGAATGGGTGAATGGAGCACGTTGTATAAAGCAATTTCAGTGCTCGAGTAGAAAAGTGCTATATAAGAACCAGTCCACTTACCACACGTCATGATAACAAGATCTGTGATTATAGATTTTAAATTCAGAAGATGAGGTTTTTGTCTTTAAAAATATTTTAAATACTACAAGGCGTGTAGCCAGAGGATCAAATGGTCAATTGTTTAAGCCTGACCAAATTATTATTGGACATATAATCAACATTGTTAGTTTCAGAATGAAAAAAGGGCTATTCAAAAAGCTCGCCAAATTAATCAACTACATTTGGCAGCAGGAGAAACAAACTACTTATGAAAAATAGGAAACATTAATACATTTTCACAGCTTCAGCCTAATGAGGACTGCTACATTTTTAATGTTTACATTTACTGATTTTTTTTTTTTTTAAACAAAGAGTTGGCTCCAACCAAGGTGTCATGGTCCTGGGCTGTTTGCCCAGCGTTTTGTGTTTAGGTTTTGTTTTCACTGAGTTATTTTCCCAGTTTGTTCTCCATCTTATTTCCTGTCTTGTTATTCATTATTGTTACATTTTGATTTCCTAGCTCCCTTTGTTCCTGTCTCCCCTGCGTCTGTGTTCTTGTGTCTGTTTTGTCCTTTTGTCATGTCCCTAGGCGCCTGTGTTTTTGTATTGCGTTTTATTCCTAGTGTTGTGACTAGTCTGCGTCTCCGTCCCATGTCTGTGTGTTTCCTGTTTTACTTTGCTAGCCCCTAGTTTATTGTGTGTTGTGTTTAGTTTTGCTTCCTCTGTTATTAGTTTCATTGGTTTCACCCCTTGTTCCCTGTTGTTATCATCTAAAAGCGGCAGATTAAAGCTGGAATGAGGATTTGCCAAGTTTCTTTTTTAAGGCTTAAAAGTGAACATCTCAGAATTGTAATATTTCAGTATGTTTGGTCGAATAATCATTGTATAACAGCACATGCCTCTAGCAACAGCTTCACTGTGGCAGCAGCTCCCAGATAAATTTGGATGAGAAGCAGAGTTATAATAGTTTTGGAAATTACATTATAGTTCAGTTTTATTTTGTCGTAACTTTTTTCTCTAGTTCGGGTAGTTTTAATTGTTTCTCAGAGTGGTTTTGCTCATTTTCTTTATTAGTTTTTATTTTTTGTTGAATGCTTAGTCTTAGTTTAGTTTATTGGACATGTGAGACAATGTGACTGGCATCAAAGTGTAATGTTCTTCCTCCTAACCTCAAGCCTCATCTCCTGAACTGAAGTCAGGACTCTGACACACAAAAAATGTGCATAACCATACAAACCCAATATTATCATTATTGCTTGTTGTCAGTAGATTAGGAATGTGACCCTAAATTTGGAAGCCATGGCTGTTGTTTAGCTGATAAAAAGTTTACCTCTGATAAAAAGTTTGATTACATTCTCGTTGTGTGAGAGTTTATTCAATAAGACAGAGTCCAACAGAGTTCCATTCACCAACACCAGCTAACTGAGACAAAAAAAACAATGCTTACCAACAGCAAAGTTCAGGATCCTCAACAACTCACCTTAGTATTGCTGCCATCAGTCAGAAGTGAGCCTCTATTACTCATTGACCTGTACTACTCTGCTGTAGAAGCGGCAGTGACGTGCAGTCAGGGGAGGCAGGTGAGGCAGTGGCTCACCTGTCATCATGACAAGTAACAATGATAAGAGAAAATACATTTGACCACTTGACTGTTTTATAAAACTGAATTATTTCAACACAATAATGGTCAAACTCACATATTTTACACACTGCCTGTTCAAACACATGGAAGAAATGCGAGGTGAGCCAGTGCAGTGCTGTGGCTCACCTCTGGTGGCGCTGTGTCACATACAATAAATGAAGCAGGCGGTTGGCGCATGCCCATTGCTGTCTCCTTTTATATCACCAATATGCATGTTTGATTACACATGTGCTACACATGCTGATGTTCCACAGTCTGTCTAATATATTGAACGGATGTGTGTGACATGTTTATTCTTTGTGATCGGCCATAAATGCACAGTGAATATACACAGGGCGAGGCAAAAAGTACCGTGCCGCACCGATAGGGGGCAGTGCTGGACTGGCGCATGGACTTCATCTTCAAATAAAGGTAAGGTAAAACCCGTTATTTTTACTTATTTAAAAAGAGAGACCCCCCCCCCCACACACACACAAAAAAAAAAAGTTTCACCTTACATTAAATATTTTGTTGTTCTTTCCATCACTATTGAACAGTATGGAGTTGATTAAATTATAATTAATAATTAGCATAATTAAAATTGAAATATAAGCTTCTATTTTGGGTTCATATATGTGAACATCGACTCCAGACAAGTCAGTGCCTTAACCGTCACAAACCTCACCGCACATCACTGAGAAGCGGGATAGTGTACTGGTAACATTACATATTTAGAATGATAGGATAGGTTGGGGTTTGAATCCCTGTTAGGGCATGCATCCAGTAACAGTCCCCCATGCTACCTGAACTTACCTCAAAGGAGATAACTGACAGAGTTATGCCTGAAGGTGTTGAGGAACCATGGCATACTGATGATAGACATGAGATGATAATAGGGAACTGTTGAAATGCTACTACATCAGTGAAAGGGTTTACATGAAGAGAACCCATGGACTCTTGAGATATATGTGGGGTGGCTGTGGCTGTGGCTCAGGAGGTAGAGCAGGTCACCAACTAATTGGAAGGTTGGCCATTTGATTCCCGGCTATTCCAGGCTGCATGCCAAAGTATCCTTGGACAAGTTGCTCTCTGACACAAGCGTTGGAGTGTGAATGGGTGTGAATGGGCGAATGCAAATGTGTTGTATACATGCTTTGAGTGCTCAGTAAGAGCAGAAAAGTGCTATATAAGAACTAGTCCATTTACTGTGTGTGTGTGTGTGTGTGTGTGGCTTACTTTGAGAACACATGGCACCATGATGCACTATGGAAAGAAGGCAAACCAGCAGAGACAGTGTGATGCTTTGGGCAATGTTCTGTTAGGAAACCTTGGGTCCTACCATCCATGTGGCTGTTACTTTGACACTACCACCTACCTAAGCATTGTTGCAGGCCACATAAACCTTTTCATGGAAATGGTATTCCCTGGTGACTCTAGCCTTATTCAGCAATATAATGTGCCCTGCCAAAAAGCAAAAATTGCTCAGGAATTGTTTGAGAATTACAACAACAAGTTTGAGGTGTTGACTTGACTTCCAAATTCCCCAGATCTCAATCCAATTGACCATCTGTGAGATGTGCTGGAGGAACAAGTCTGAGACATCGCCTCACCTCACTACTTACAGGACTGAAAGGATCTGTTGCCAATATTTTGGTGCCGGATACCACAGCACACCTTTAAGGGTTTAGTGGAGTATATATAATTTCACAGTGTTTTTTTTGTGAAGGGCTTGGTAGAAATCTGCAAAATATATTCTAGCTAAATGTATCACACATCAGATAACTATGCTAACTATATTAGTTAAATGTATCACAAAGCAGATGTTATGGTATCTGATAAACTAAAATGAGTACATATATATGTAATATATAATGACTGTTGTACAAATTTAAAAAATGTAAATAAGTACATCAAATAAAGGCAACCAACCACTGTGTGCATAATTCAGCAGAGATATTTTCCTTGGCCAGAGTAATAGCAGAAAAGAGGGGGATTACATGTGCATCACCACTAAGCCAATAACTTATTCTAGAAAATGATTTAAGTGTCTGATACATACAAGTGACAATGCAACTGATGTCTGGATCATTTTTAGAGGCCACATTGTGTTTGGAATGAATGAAGACTTATGAGGCAGTGGTTAGTGTGGATGTTGAGTGTAGAAAGCACACATGTCCCATGACAAACCAAAGTTCACAGTGGGACTCTGTTGTGCAGACAACAAAATCACTTATTTGCAACTTGCCAAATACTCGGGGGGGTTGTGTGTTTGATATAGCAATGCTGAATGGAACTTAGTCTGGTCTTAAGATTCTGCTCAGACAAATACGCCTATTCAAGCTGTCAAATGGCAAGAGGCAGGATACACCCTGGACAGGTCACCAGTCTATCACAGGGCTAACCACAAAGAGACAATAATTCACTCTCACATTCACACCTACAGTCAATTTAGAATCAACAGTTAACCTATCCCCATACATGTATTTGGACTGTGGGAGGAAGCTGGAATTCCCAGAGGCAACCCATGCAGATATGAGGAGAATGTGCAAATTCCACACAGAAAGGCCCCAGACTGGATTCAAACCCGAGACTAAACATCATGCCACCTGAATATAATGTGAAGCAACAAAGATCTCATTTATCACCAGTGGCACGATTGACCTCACTCTTCTATACTGAGGGCCAAGGGATGTGGACCTAATCGAATACACGAACCAATGCAGATTTAGCTCAGTGCTTGGAGATTTTGCTTAATCAGAACAGACAAAAAGCCCCAAGTTTTAATTTCTGTAGTGTTAAAGAAGAACCTGCGAAATGCTAGATTTCAAGTCTCTGATGAGAGACGGATTGTCTGAACAAAAAAAGTTTTGTTGAATAGGTCTGCTTTGTTTGTTCAACATGATACAACCTGCACCACTTATTGATGTCGAGTGCAGTCACTACTCTCAAACCTTCTCAGACATTTTCTTTTTGGCACTGCATGTTGTGAGAAGACATAAGAAAGAAAATATACCATTTTCTCCACACTAGTATCTGGTCAATGGATTAAGATTATGTCACATATATGAGACAAATCCCTTCACCTTGTATTCTATGAAATTTGAACGTTCTTTCATGGTGAAAGAATTGAAGTAATATTTTCCTCTCCCTCTATTCTGGTAGAGAGAAACCATCAATGCAGAGATGAAAGTTAAAGGTTTTGATTTTCAAATCCTTTAAAAAAACGCACACAAAGAGGTGCACCGCAACACCTCAGCATCTCTGCTATATAATTTTTAAATAATTTTATGCATTTGCATTTCAGAAAAAAGCATTAGTTTAGGCAAAACTTTGGAATTACTCATGCTCTAAAACTAAGAGGTATTTTTGTGTGATTATCTGTCTGTATGTGTGAGTATGTATTTTTGTGCTTTCATCATTGTTCCAAACATTTCTTTGATCATGTATACTAAGGACTTCCAAATTTTGATTGTTTGCAGGCAGTATATCAAAGCTTCCCTAGTGCAATGCGAAGCTTTTTAATACAGAAATGACTGAGACAGTTTCACTGTAAACTTTAAAAGAATCAGACAAGAAGAAAAATCTGTTTTATGTTAAATGATGTCTGTCAATAAGGAGGCATACTGTTCTCTCAACAGTAAGAGGTAATGGTTTATTCCAGTTTATTTCCAGCATGCTATAAATTCAGTCACACTGAATTTCCAAAGAATCCCACAAATTTCATGCTGCATTCGTATGCTGCACTGACAAGAAAAAAAAAAAAAAAGAAAGAAAGGCTTTCTGTGTTTTGTGATTAACTCCTTGATACTTGGAGACCTTAAGGTCATTCTGTTAAAAAACGAACAAAGAAATTAACCTGAAGGCAACCTGGGGTACTATAAGCCCCTGGGGTGGAATATCATTCATCAGAAAATAAGCTTTATTGCACTGTTTGCTTTCCCCCACCATATTTGCTGTTTTTGATTTTGCCAGTGAAACCACGTTTCTTTCATACACTGTTGTCAAACAGATTTAACAGATGAACTTGCAACATCTCTCCTCTTGGCTCTCTAGCACTGAGTCATTATATTGAGTGGGTATTCAACAGAACCACATATTCTCATAACATTGCTGCATGTACATGGACTCTGATCTTACTGGGCATGATGTGCAGCAGCCTAATCTCCTTCTTAACACCCTTCCAGTGTGATGGCAACCCCTCCCTCCACTGCCACTGCCGCCATTTTAAACCTAGATAAGTGTATCAGTACTGCCAGGAGGATGAATCCCCAGCCTGTCAAGAACACAAGCTTGCCTTTCTCATCAATCAATTTGACAAGGCCAGGCACAGAGCAGAGCCTTCCAGCAACCTGCCCCTCCCTTCACCCTCCGCCTCGTCAGCCCCCCTCTGCCCCGTCTCTCTTTTCTGATCCATTTCTTAAAATACTGCATCACTGTACTGTTGCAGAAAAAAATGTGGTGAAGGAAATGGAGAGGAGAAAAAGAAGGGCAAGTGGGAAAAGCAGTTAATGACTGGGAGTTTACATGGCTTTTGTGAAGTAGATATCACTGACCTTGTAGAAATGGAGGGGAAAAGAAGGTTAAAGACTCAAGATATAATGAAAAACAGCTCATGAATCAAACTACTGACTACAGTATATACGCTGGGTGTCAACCATCCAGCCCAAAAATGTGAAAACTTCAAAGAAGGTGGGAATAAAGTCTAACAAAGTATTTCTATAAGCTTTACCACCAAAGATATAACCACTAGCCTCCTGGAAACACTGGCATCAAGCATGCCTAAACGATTGTTTGAAGTGATCAACAACAATGGTAGAGCTACTCATTACTGAGTCCTTTTTTTGACACTTCGATTTCTGTTTTCGGGGGGGGGTTGAGCTATGGTCTTAAACTTTTGATCAGCTGGAAAAATCATGCTTGAGTGTAAATGCAGTTTTTAAAAGATTCCCTGCTCAAAAGTTTTTGTTTCTTGTGCCGATTTCTTCTTTTAGCATTGTGAAGCTCTACTTAGAACCTTCTTAAGATCCAATAGTGCAAAACTGGAAATTCTTTGAAAAAATCTCATGAAAAATCCCAATGCAGTCACAGGTTTTAGCTTTAAAACAATTTGTTTTTTTATCTACAATAACTTTCTTGTACACCGTGGATATAATCAAGTCTGAAACATCATAAAACATGATTGTAAAATCTTAAAAACAAAAGATGAAAATATCAAACAAAAAATATATAAACACTTTTCCTTACTGACACTAAGGACGACTCTCTGTGGCTTCATTTCTAATGCAAGCAAGGTGTCACTCAAACTGTTCCAACACAGAGCAGAAGACTCAGAATGACCTGTAACAGTGAAGTTAACTCAATATGCCAGACTGAGGCAGTGACTGCAGAAGCCAAATGGAGTACTTTTGAAATCAAGGACAGAATTATCCAGTACAGGGGCGCCAATAGACAGGGACTGCTGCTGATTGGCTAATCAGTAAGAGATGCCCAGCTCAGCCTCTGAAGCCACTCCATCTTCATGAAGGCACTTCAGGAGAAGCTGTGGTCCTCATATGCAAAAGGTAGCTACCCATTCCAAACTGCTATACCAGAAGGCATCTCTGGAGCAGGGGTCATGCTTAATGACCACAGGGTAGAATGCGGTACCAATTTCAGAACTGCCCTTCTTAAACATCACAACTGATTGGTTGTTAATGCAGGTACCTTCGGGGAAATAAGGATAGTTAGTTTAGATTTATCTTCCACATGGTCACTCAATTTTTTGGCCACACAAAATGTCTGCTTTTTACTTCTGAGCATTTAAACCAAATATGTGAGCAAGCTTTGATAACAGATCTCTGAATGACCCTCATCAAGCTGCCATAGATTTTTTCCAACCATAACATAGCAGCCATCACTAGCCAGGATGACATCAATTGGTGAAGTGTGGTTAGTAACATAGAGTCCTCTGTTTTTGGGTTTATTCTCATGATAATGGTAGGTTATAATGGCAGTAAAAGCTCTGATGCATATTGTGTTGCACATTAAATGCACTTTCTCACCCAGAAAATTTTTATCCTTTCATTTGGCAACATTCTAACAACAGAGAGGAGGAATATAAGGAGGCCTACACCAATGAAGGCAAGAGAGACCGTGAGAATTGTTACACACCCACCAAGGAACAAACTCTGGTTGTTGGAAACTCTGGTTATTGGAGAATTTGTTTGGAGAAACATTAAGCCACACCAGGTTTAGATTTCATAAAATATTCATTCACATCAGCAGTAATGACATCCAGTAGATGTAGTAGGTGGATGAGAGGGCTGCTTCCATGCGCCTTCGGGCCAGAGAACAGGTCCTTACTGTTGTTTGCACTTATGCACCAAATGACATGACAGTTCAGAGTACCCAGCCTTCTTGGAGTTGCTGGGTTGGGTGCTCGAGAGTGTGCCATCTGGTGACTCCTTCATCCTACTGGAAGAGTTCAATGCTCGTGGCCAATGACAGTGAGACCTGCAGGAGCGTTGTTAGATTCCACCACAATTCTACAGTTGTGACAGCTCTCCGTTTAATCAGGGTCCTGGTTGCTTGTCAACGGGATCTTAACCCAGCTGAATTCAAGTTAACACTACTTAAGCTGTGGCAGGGTAACTCGCCTGGCTTCTAACCACCGTTAATCCTGACGTCTGCCCCGCTTCCTTTGCCTCTCGGTGCTGCCAGTCAAGGAGGCTTCCTGCAGCTGGGCCCAAGGTGCAATCCCGTCAGTTGTGGTGGCTTACCCTTAATGGATCAGTGCACTTGTTAAGTGCCAGGTTAAAATTTAAAGGCTAGGAAGAAAGCCCTAGGGACATAAGTTAGTTTAAGTGGATTCAGTAGACTAGTGTGACTCACAGAGCTAGATGTTAGAGCTTAACTTGCCTATTAATTTACTATCAAGAGACTATTTGTACCAAAAACTGGGAGAAATAATTGTCAAAAGAGACCGTCTGACTTTTTAGGGTCAAATTTTATTTTGCAGGTTCAGCTTAAGCAATTTGCAATAACTCAAAGCAACTTTTATTCAAAACTTAATACTCAGAATCAATTCTACAAAATCAGAAAATTAAACTTAATCAAAATGAGTTACTTATGAGCTGAGTTGATGAATGGGGATTCTGGTAATGTCCAATTTAATCCTTTTTGGGAAGGAAAGGCTTCGAGTGAGTCGCCTGGCCAAGACGACCACACCCTAGTCCAATCCTTTGAAACTGCCTCCGTGAAGTGGTGGAAAAGAAGTCCAAAAGGAAGATGTTTCTGTCCTTCTGCAACTTGTCCTTTATAATCCTCATGCTGTAGTTTAGAAATCCACTTCGACTCCGTACAAAGTCCTAAGATTGGAAATCCCACAGCAAGGCTCCGTCCAACTTCTTTGTCTATTTGGGGTGTTAAACTTAACCATTACTTCATTTCTTATTAACATATAGGTCATTTTGTTCCTTCCAGTCTGGGATATGTCTCGACATGTTTCTAACTTTGCCTTTGCTCGTCTCTAGGAAACAGTTTCTAGTTCCTCATTTTACCCTCAGCTCAGTGATTTCACAATTTCCTTAGTACTATGCCATCTATCATTTCTGTGTTACAGTTACACTCATTATTCAATTCTACATCATATAAATCATTCTCTAAGAATTCTATAAATTTGAATTATAATTGTCCATACAGGCTATCAGTCCATATAGGCTATCAGGTAATCAAGATCTCAACTCACGTGACAGTGTGAACCTGATTTCCGTTATTGGACTTCTGTGCAAACCACAGTTTGACCATAATGAACACTATGTTCGACCATAAGGATATCCATAAGTGCATGGGGAACCAGGACATCCTAGGTTGCAGGTCGGTGGTCAGTTTTGTAGTTGTATCATCAGATCTGCGGCCATATGTTCTGGACATTCAGGTGAAGAGAGGAGCTGAGCTGTCAATTGATCACCAGCTGCTGGTGAATTGGACCAGGTGGAGGGGGGAAATGCTGGATAGACTTGATGCACCTAAACGTATACTGAGGGTGCGCTGGGAATGCCTAGTAAAGGCCCCAGTCCACAAGATCCACCTCTGTCAGAACTTCGACAGCATTCTGAGGGAGGCTGAGGACATTGAGTCTGAATGGACCATGTTCAGTACCTCCAGTGTTGAGGCTGCTGCACAAAGCTGTGGCTGCAAGGTGGTTGGTACCTGTCATGGTGGCAATCCCCGACCCAGATGAAGAACACTGGAGGTAAAGGGCACCATCAAGCTGAAGGAGTCCTATCGGGCTTGGCTGGCTGTGGAATTCCAGAGGCAGCTGACAGGTACCAGCAGGCCAAGTGGAAAATGGATTGGGTGGTGACCAAAGCAAAAACTCGGGTGTGGGTGGAGTTAGGTAAGGCCAAAGGAAAAATCTTTTGGATGGCCATGAAGCAATTCTGGCAAACCATCAGGCAACTCAAGAGGGGAAAGAAGTGTATACTCACACGATGTGTAGTGTGGGTGGGGCACTGCTGACATCAACTGAGGATATAGTCAGGCAGTGGAAGGAATACTTCGGGGATGTTCTTAATCCCACTGACACACCTTCTGTAGTGGAAGCAAAATCTGGGCATGAGGGAGATGACTCTCTTATCACTAGGGGTGAGATCATTGAGACAGTTAAATAACCTCTTGGTGGCAGGGACCCTGGGGTGGATGAGATTCACCCTGAGTTCCTGAAGGATCTGGATGTTTTAGGGCTGTCTTGGTTGACACTCATCTGCAATGTCATGTGAAGATCTTGGGTGCCACTGGATTGGCAAACTGGAATGGTAGTCCCCATCTTCAAGAAGGTGGACTGGAGGGTGTGCTCCCTCACACTCCTTAGTCTCCCAAGGAAGGTCAGGGTGCTGGAAAGGTATCTCTGGTAATTGAACTTCAGATTAAATTTTCATCCTGGTCGCGGAATGCTGGACCAGGTCTTTGTCCTCTCAAGGATATTAGAGTACATATACTTTCATTGCTATACAGATGATGCCCAGCTTTACCTATCAATGAAGCCAGATGACGCACACTGTTACGGCAAACAAACCTTTCAAGTGCACGCAAGTTCCCATTTCTGGTTTCCCTGTGTTTTTGTGTTACACTCCCTACACTACGCAACCCCTAGACCCTGCAGGCAGGGGGGCTGAATAACACACCGATTATTTAAATTGCAGGAATGTCTTAAATACATAAAGGCCTGGAAGAACTCTAATTTCCTGCTTCTATATTCAGATGAAACTGAAGTTCTTGTACTCAGCCCCACAAATCTTAGAAACATAGTGTGTAACCAGATATTTCCTCTGAATGGCATTACCTTGGCCTATAGTAACACTGTGAGGAATCTTGGATTTTTGACCAGGATATATCAATGAACATATTAAACAAATATGTAGGACTGCTTTCTTGCATTTGTGCAATATCCCTAAAATTAGAAATATCATGTCTCAGACTGATGCTGAAAAGTTAATTCATGCATTTATTACTTCTAGGCTGGACTATAATAATTCATTACTATCAGGTTGGCCTAAAAGCTGCACGAAAAGCCTTCAGCTGCAGCAAGAGTACTGACAGGGACTAAAAATTTAGAACATATTTCTCTCTTATTGGCTTCTCCTCGTTGGCTCCCCGTTAAATCCTGAATTGAATTTAAAATCCTTCTCCTCACATACAAGGTCTTGAATAATCAGGCCCCACCTTATCTTAAAGACCTCATAGTACCGCATCAACCCAATAGAGCACCTTGCTCTCAGACTGCTGGCTTACTTGTGGTTCCTAAGGTACTTAATAGTAGAATGGGAAGCAGAGCCTTCAGCTTTCAGGCCCCGCCTCTGTGGAACCAGCTCCCAGTTTGAATTCAGGAGACAGACTGTTTCTTATACATGAGCAGCTGGTTCATTTGTGCTGCCAGATACTCATGGAGTGCAGTTAGCTTCTTCAGCCAATAGGCATGAAATATGCTAGGGCCTTGTGCTATCCAACTCTTCATATGTGAGACTCTTTGTTGGATGTCTTCTACTGTGATGTTACTGGATCCTGTTCAGGGAGGTTGCTGTTGTCTGCTTTTAGGTACACTAGCCACTGAGCATTGTTGTTATGTGTTGCATCTTTCTTCCATATGCTCTTTCGGTATTGCTCCGTCCCCAGCCTCGGTGGGGTTGTTCTCATATTTTTCCCCTGCCAGTGAGAATACACCTTGGATGGTTCAGTGGCGGACCTCTAGTTTATTCTCCTGGCATCTATCTCTCTGGTATACTTCTTGGTGGTTAGCCAAGGCTGTGAGTCTTCGCTTGACAGTTTTAAGGCCTCAGGTATGGGCAGCTTATTGTACTTCTTAGGGGCCCCTTTCTTCATCACACCTTTCTGCAGTTCTGATAGTTGGCTATCTTCTTTTTGTAATGGCATGATCTTGGCCATCATTCTTCTTCTCCTTGGAGGGTACTGCTCCTTGTAGCTGTTGTTCATCTTATAGCCAAGCATCCCAGGAATCACTGTTGCTGTGGTCTAGCTCAACTGGTTAGTTTCAGTGAAGGCCAAAGTACAGATTGTCTATAATGCTGCTTTCACAGTAGACCTTCAGAAGGTACTTCACCTAGTCTTGGTAATCGGCCACGGTCAGCTGCTTTCGCAGTCAATGTACCAGTTGTTCTTGGGGCAATCCATCCTCCTCCACTTATCCTTTTCAGGGTCACAGGGGGTCTGGAGCCTATCCCAGCTATCATAGAGCAAGAGGCAGGGTACACCCTGTACAGGTTGCCAGCCTGTTGCAGGGCTAACACAGAGAGACAGACAACCATTCACGCTCACATTCACACCTATGGGCAATTTAAAATCATCAGTTAACCTAACCCCACAAACTGCATGTCTTTTGACTGTGGGAGGAAATCGGTGTACCCGGAGAAAACCCAAGCAAACACAGTGGGAACATGCAAACTCCACACAGAAACACCTGGTCCAAGGTGGATTCAAACTCAGACCTTCTAGCTGTGAGCCAACAGTGCTAACAACCTGCCCATGTTCTTGGGGCTTGATATCCAATATGGGAGTGTGGGGATGATGACATATTTCCCCTGACCTGAGGTCTTTGCCCCCCCTTGCTGTAGCATCTGTGTTGTACCCTGTCAATCTCTAGTTGTGACAGCAGTTGTTTCTTGTGGATGTTGCAACATTGAGTTGATGTTGATGATAGTTGATGATAGTTGATGTTAGTAAAGATGTTGGGTTTCGAAGAATCCATAGGTCCCACATCCTCTTGATGTAACTTCTTTCACTGGAGTTACATGGGTAATAGCATTCCAACAATTCCCTGTTCTCATCTCCTGTCCACTTATACCTTATCTGTCTTGCAGTAGCTCTCATATCTGAGGTAGGCATGTAACGCCGAGGTCTTGCCCAAGGACCCTTACTGGAGGTAGGCCACAGACTGGTACTGTATATGAATAGTGTAGTGGTAAGATTGTTGCCTTTGTGCGTGTGTGCATGTGTGTGTGTGTGTAGTATTCAATTTAATGAAAAAGGTTTCTTTTTTTTTTTTTTTACAGTTTACGATTTTCTAATTTTACTGATTAAAAAAACAAGACATTCCCTGTAAATTTCTTTGTAAGTTCCATTCAAGCTGTTGCATGATCTTGTTTCCACATATAATGGAATAGGTCAGGATGGTGCAGGGTTTAGTGGGGGTGCTGTGGTGTAAGCAAGGCAGACAACCCAAGTGAGAGATCAGACATGCTGAGAAGAATGGAACACAGGTATACTATATCTAATCTTCTAGTTCACCCTTTGTGGAGGAGTGCGTGTTTTTTCCTGGATGCAATCCTGTGATTTTTGCATCACAGGTATCCACATCTGGATAGATATGGATCCAGCATGAAATCAGTATCAGACTATATTGGATCCAGTGTATTTACTTTTACTGCTGCAAGAATAGAGCTGCTGAAACTTTAGGACGTGTATGAGAGTGTATGTACTCCATCTCATATACCCGAGAAGCTGTACACATAAAGGGAGGACGTCTGGCAGGAATGTGTGCTGACATCCTGTGTTGCTCCCACAGACATCTCAAAGCATATACCTGGTGCAGAAATACGGTGCAGTTATCAAACAATCAGAGAAAGCATGAGCATTGTCCTGGAAGACAGAAAACTAGGAAAGACGAGCAAGTCACATGTCTACTAAAAGCAAGCCAGTTCATATTTACCTTACTCTCACAGAGTAGACAGATTACACAAGCAGAATTTATATTACACAAGCAGACAAGCATGAAAAGCCAAATGTAAACATAACATGGCATTTCTTCATGTTTGCCAAGAGTATTCATTTCCTGGAAGCCCAGCTAATATTATAATCCCTACACAGGCAAATGGGCACTAATCTGCCAATCACAGCTGCAGCCAGCTGACAGCACAATGCACAGCTAATAATCCTCAACTAATGTATTTATGTATTAATAATTCACATTTATTCCTGAGGGCTTCAGAGTGATCTTTACTGCAGCCACTGTCTCAAAACATCACAAATGTAAGATGGCAAAAGTTGGAAAGATGCTTGCACAAGGGCATAAGGATGGGCCATAAAATCCAAATGTTTCTTTATGGAGATTAGTGTTTGCTTTTATAATTTGGATCTTAAAGTTTACTTGAAGTAATTTTCATGTAGACATGTGGACCTCCAAAGGATTAATTATGGTTCTGTGCTAGCACAGTTTTAATTCCTTCACACAAACAGACAAATGACAGAAGAAAGAAAGAAAATCCCACAATGGTCCCCAAAATATCTTATCTTTTATGTTAGTTTGGATGACACCTAAATTCTTCAGCACTTTGAGTATTTACATAATTATACTGAGAGACACTAAGGTAGATGTAAGAAAAAGCATACATTTTTGATAATGTGAACTTTGTCATTTTTATCCGTTATAAAGGCCTAGTTTAGTCAACAGTGACATCCCAGATATTTTATTTCACAACTGTTCAATTCTATTTTATTTATATAGTGCCAAATCAATCAATTATATATTCTAATTGTATTGAATTATATTGTAAGGTAAGGACCTGTGGAAGAGAGCCAGAGATTAATAATAATTAATTAAATGCTGAATGGTATATAAACAGAGTAAAAAGAGGTGAATGAAAAGAGACACTCAGTGCATCATGGGAACCCCCCAGCAGCCTAGGCCTATTGCAGCATAACTAAGGGAGGATTCAGGGTCACCTGATCCAGCGAAAAAGGAAAGTTTTAAGCCTAATCTTAAAAATAGAGAGGATGTCAGTTTCCTGAATCAAAATTGGGAGCTGGTTTCAAAGAAGAGGGGCTGAAAACTGAAGGCTCTGCCTCCCATTCTACTTTTAAGTATCCTAGGAACCATAAGTAAGCCAGCAGTCTGAGAATAAAGTGCTCTATTGGGGTAATATTTTACCATGAGGTCTAAATTCTATTCTATATTTAACAGGGAGTCAATATGGGTGAAACATGCTCTCTCTTTCTAGTCCCTGTCAGTACTCTAGCTGCAGCATTTTGGATCAGATGAAGGCTTTTCAGGGAGCTTTTAGGACAGCCTGATAATAAATCACAATAGTCCAGCCTGGAATTAATAAATGGGTGAATTAGCTTTTCACCATCAGTCTGAGAAAGGATGTTTCTAATTTTAGAAATACTGCACAAATGCAAAAAAGCGGTCCTACATGTTTGCTTATTATGTGCATTGAAGGACATATCCCGGTCAAAAATGACTCACATTGTTACTGGAGGCCAAAGTAATGCCATCCAGAGTAAGTATCTGGTTCCACACAATGTGTCTAAGATTTGTGGGGCTGAGTACAAGAACTTCAGTTTAATCTGAATTTAGCAGCAGGAAATTAGAGGTCATCCAGGCCTTTATATCTTTAAGACATTCCTGCAGTTAAACTAATTGATGTGTGTCATCTGGCCTTATGGATAAAGCTGGGTATCATGTGCATAACAATGAAAATTTATGCAATGCTTTCTAATAATACTGCCTAAGAAAGGCATGTATAATGTAAATAAAATTGGTCCTACCACAGAACCTTGTGGAACTCCATAATTAAACTACATGTGTGAAGAAGACTCCCCATGTACATTAACAAATTGGAGTCTATTCAATAGATATGATTAAAATCACTGCAGTACTTTAATACCTATGGCATGCTCTAATCTCTGTAATAAAATGTTATGGTCAACAGTATCAAGAGCTGCACTGAGATCCAACAGGACAAGCACAGAGATGAGTCCACTGTCAGAGGCTGTAAGAAGATCATTTGTAACCTTCACTAATGCTGTTTCTGTACTGTGATGAATTCTGAAACCTGACTGAAACTCTTCAAATAAACCGTTCCTCTGCAGATGATCAGTTAGCTGTTTTACAACTACTCTTTCAAGGATTTTGGAGAGAAAAGGAAGGTTGGAGATTGGCCTATAATTAACTAAGACAGCTGGGTCAAGTCCTGGCTTTTTATACAATGGTTTAATTACTGCCACCTGTTGTACATAGCCCACTAATAAAGACAGATTGATCATATTTAAGACTGAAGCATCAATTAATGGAAGGTCTTCTTTGAGCAGTCTAGTAGGAATGGGATCTAATAAACATGTTGGTTTAAAGGAAGTAACTATTGAAGTTAACTCCAAAAGAGCAATTGAAGAGAAAGAATCTAAACAAATACCAGCAGTGCTGAAAGCAGCCAAGCATGAAGATATGTCTTGGAGATGGTTTTGAATGGTTTTTCCTTAATGTCTAAAATTTTATTTGTAAAGAAATCATTAAGTCATTACTAGTTAAAGTGAAAGGAATACTCGGCTCTACAGAGCTCTGACTCGTTGTCAGCCTGGCTACAGTGCTGAAAAGAAACCTGGGGTTGTTCTTATTTTCTTCAATTAATGATGAATAGTAAGATGTCCTAGCTTTACGGAGGACTTTTTTTTATAGAGCAACAAACTCTTTTTCCAGGCTAAATGAGCAGTTTGTGAATTATACCACAGAGTCAGGTACTTCTGATTTGAGGCTTAGACTTTAACTATTTTATCTGTACCTAGCACTAAATCAGATAAAAAGTCTGATAAATCAAACTCTGAGTAAGGGCCTGGTGGTGACTCGGGGGTGTTGATTCATTTAAACTAACATGTTCATCCTGATGTAACCAGGTTTCTGTAAGGCAGAATAAATAAAGAAATATTTTGATCAATTATCAAATCATTTACTAACACGGACCTAGAAGAGAGAGACCTAATCTTTAATAATCCACATTAAACTGTTTTATTCTTTGGTGCAGTTGATGATGTTACACTGTTTTTTCTTTTTGAATTGTTATGCTTAAATAGTTTTTTGCTGATTTTTGGTTTGGTTTTTGGTGGTCTGGGAGTAGCTACAGTCTCTATAGAGATTGGATTTTGGGGAGCTGGCAGAAGGAGAGAAGCTGCAGAGAGGCACGTAAGACTGCAACTCTGCTTCCTGGTCTCATCCTTGGGTGGTCACATTTTAGGGGGGTTAATAAATTTGTCCACATTTCTAGAAATAAGAGCTGCCCCATCCAAAGTGGAATGGATGCTGTCTCTCCTAACAAGACTATGCTACCTATGTGTGTGCCTTTAAATAAATACAATAAAAGCTTTAGCTCTGTTTATCTGTGTATTTGTCAATATACAATACACAGTGGTGGTGCTAATGAAAGAGCAATATCACCAGGACCTCAGGATAGGTATGTCTAACACTGCAGCTGAGAGTCAAACAACCTCTTGAGATGGCATGCTGAGAAAATGTAATGATCATCAATTCTGGCCTGAGAAAGGAAATAAACACACCATGTCTCACAGTGCATTGGGGCAGAGGCATGTGGGGAAAAGCAGGAGGAAAATATAATACGTGTTTGAGAGAGTCCCAGCTGGGCAAATGGCAGTGCATTGTGTTAAACGAATACTTTGGTGATAACTGAAACCCCGGTGGATATGCTGACAGTGATGTGGTGCGGCGCCCTCAGGGAGCACCCTCAGCCAAGCATTTGTGGCCATTCAGCACACACTGTGACACAACTCTCAGCAATGTGAGGCAGTCAAGTGACTCTACTGTTTTTCCATTTCAGCATTTTTATATCAAGGAGAAATGAACAGGTGCCATTTTGACTGAACATAGTAATGGACAGCCAAAATGGTCTAAAGTGGAGTTTTTTCTTACAATTATATGAACATACTTTGTGTTTTAGTCTGAATATGACTATTCTCTTGGTCAAGACAGCTTTGCAGCAATGACTGAATCATTTCATTTGGATGTGACAAATGTCTGCCTGGAAAGCAATGACGTTTTGGCTTAATCCTCTCATTTAGTTGATTATAAATGATTTAAACCGCTGTGTTGTGAAATCACAATATGAAAAAATTATGAGAAATGGTCACTAAATAGAGAAAAAAAAGGAAAAGACTGGTATCAGAAACACAACACATTTCTGCAAAAGAATAACTCGTTTTAATAATGCATTCCTACTGTAAATATCTGTCCTGTCAGAAATGAGTAGCTAAAGATGCAGGACTGCTGATCTCTGGGTCAGTTCAAAAAGGCGAGGTTGCAAATAGTGCATTCCAGAGGCATTTAGATCAATGTTAAAACTGAGCAGCTGTGTAATCTATGTGCTATTAGCTAGAGTAAGTGACAGTGAGGAGAAAAGGAGGAAACCTAGGAGGATGAAAAGGATGGTAAAAAAAAAAAAAGAGGGACAAAAGATAGACACAGAGACTGAAAAAACATGGAGAAACTGGCTGATCAATGCTAGGCATTAGAACATCAATGTAACTGTGACTTGCAGCAGCCCAGATGCATCTTTGCCCTCTGATTGGGATGCATGTCACCACCCACCTCCTTACCACAGGAAGAAATCAGTGCATCCTGTTGGGGGCAAGTTATCATTTGTGCTTACAAGGACATTGTATTCCTGCAAGGTGCCGGTTAGATTAATGCGGGGACAGATAACATAGTTAGCACATGGCTGACAAATAGGAGACAGAAGGTTTTAGGTAGGTGAGAAGTGAGCGTATAGTGTTCACTTTGTATAGTGGCAAACAGCACTAACATACATTAGTGTTAACCAACAACTTACAACTAAAACAATCTGACAAAGCATGACTGTTATTCATATAGTTATTCATATAGTGTTATGAAGAACAACCAACCCTTGTAATTATAACAGGGTAAGGTGGATGCCCCCCTGGGCTGTGGAAGGGGTCATAATAGATTGTGGAAGGCACTGACACCATCACTGTCTTATGTCTTGTTTTGACCTCCACACTGCACCCAGCTCCCTCGGGGCTTTGGTAATTTGAGGCAATCAATCTGAGCTCACCTTGTGTATGTTTGTTTTTCTTCCAAAGTAAGATTTACTTTATTTACAAAAACTTTATGATTCCTCTTCCTCTTCTTCTGGCTGCTGCCTTAGGAGGTCACTGCAGCAGATCATCTGCCTCCATCATCAGCATCCTCCTCTGTCACACCAATCCTCTGCATGTGCTCCTTCACTACATCCATGAACCTTCTCTGTGGGCTTCCTCTTTTCCTCCTGCTGCTCCACAGTCAACATGCTTTGTCCAGTGTATCTACTACACTCTAACATTGTCTCCAAAGCATTCAACCTGAGCTGTCCCTTTGATATACTCATTTTTAATCCTATTCAGTCTGGTTGCTCCTAATGAAAATCTGAGCATTTTCAACTCTGCTACCTCCAGCTTAGCCTCCTGACTTTTTTTAGTGCCACCATCTCCAACTCATATATCAGCAGGTCTCATTACCATCTTGTAGACCTTCCATTTCACTCTTGCTGCTATCCTTTGGTCACAAATCACCCCTGACACTTGTCTCCACCCACTCCACCCTGGCTGAAAACCATTCAACTCTGTTGTGCATTGTCCACTACTGTGGATGGTTGACCCCAGGTATTTAAACCCATCCACCGTCAATGGAGACAGTCCAGCAGGTGGCAGCAGAGAGTATGCTCACCAAGCTGAAGTAACCCTGCACACCTACTCCAGGCCCTTGAGGTGATCAGCAGCTGCACCTTCAGCCAAAGTCAGAGTCACTTGTCTCCCTCTCAGTCACACATGTATTCTGTCTTGATTCTACTGACTTGTAGTCCTCTTCTCTCCACCATCTCCAGGTACTATTCCACCTGCTCCCTACTCTCACTACAAATCACATTATAGTCCATGAAGACTCCTGCCTGACCTCATCTGTCAGCCTGTCCATCACCATTGCAAACAAGAAAGGGGCTCAGGGCTCATTCCATTCCACATAATCCCACTCCTACCTTGAACCCATCTGCCACTCGTACCACACACCTCACCACTGTCTCCCTGCCTTCCTAGATGTCCTGCACCACTCTCACATACTTCTCTTCCACTCCTGACTCCCTCATACAATACCACAATTCCTCTCTTGGCACCCTATCATATATTTTCTCTAGATCCAAAAAGAGACAGTACAACTCTTTCTGACATTCTCTATACTTCTCCATCAACGCTCTCAAAGCAAAGACCACAACTGTAGTTCTCTTTGTCGGCATGAAGCCATGCTGCTGCTCACGACTGTTATCTCTCTTAACCTACCTTCAACAACTCTTTCATGGTGTGGCTCATCAACTTTATCTCTGTAACTACTGCAGTTCTGTTAAGACATCTTCATATCTCCACAGGTATGTAATCTGGTCCGACTGTCTTTACAGTCATCCCTCACTATATCGCGGTTCACTTATTGCAGCTTCACTGTATCATAGATTTTTTAAAAATAATTTTGTATTGGGAGTTTTCGCTATATCACAGGATTTTGAGGTATATAGGTATTAATATAACTCCCTGTAACTATGTCCATCACTCAGACAAGGAGATAAGTTACACCTACACCTTTAGCAGAAATATACGTAACAGCTGAAGGCGAAGACACTGCACCACCTGATGCGCCTGATGAAGTGGTGCCTTCAGAAGAGCTGTAATGCTACATAATTCATCACCTACATCATTTAAGTTGTAGTAAGAGAGTGGGAAAGGTTTATAGGAATGTGGGAAGGGTATATAAAGCATTAAATTATATATAAATATAAAATAAATATGACGCCACTACTTTGTGGGGGTCTCTGGAACGTAACCTCTGCTATAGGTGAGGGATCACCGTACACCCTTAATCCTCTTCATAACTGCTCTCACTCCCTCCCTATTAATTCTCTTGACTTCCTGATTCATTAACTATCCCCTTCTCTATCTCATTTTCTACAGTGATCAGCTCCTCAAAGTAATCATTCCATCTTCTCAACATACTCTCTTCATGTGTTAGCACAGTTCCATCTATATACTTAATCACCCCAACCTGCTGCACATCCTTTCCAGCTCAATTTATCAGCCTAACCAATGGTACAACAGTCATTTCCATCCTTTTTGTAAAATCCACCAGCATCTATCCTTCTTCGCCTTAAGACCATATCCACCCAACACCTCCACATCACCTCCTCTGTTCCCTCCACCTACATGTCCCTTAAAGTCTGCATTCCTCTGCCTCTTCGAACTGACATCCAACCTGTGGGACATGTAGACTGACAATATTCAAAATCAACCTTTTGATTTCCAACTTTAAACTCATTATCCTGTCAGACACTCCTGCACACACAATTTATTGATCTTTCTTCCTTCTCTAATATCAGTCAAGTCACTCCCTTTACCAGCCATAGTCCCTACATTTAAAGTCCTTAGTCTTGCCTCCACACTCCTACCTTTTCTTCTCTCTCTCTGCCTCCTAAGCATGTTGTCCCTCTTTCCTTTTCCCTTTCCTTTGTCTTCAGCCAGCAGGAGTAAAGTTATATATCACTTTCACTTTAAATATTACTTTCACTGTAAAATATTAGGGAATAAAAGTCTTCCCAGTAAGCTCCCAAAATTCATCATGAAATTAATTTTGGGAGCTTACACACACACACACACACACACACACACACAACACACACACACATACAAGAGGACATGTCTGTTCAAGAAATGTCTTTTCAAAGACATGTCCAAGAAATATAAAATATATAAAAGATATTTACAATTTGACCTTAATTATATGCATAGTAATGTTCGGTCACTTTTATCCAAGCAGTCCACAAAGAAAAGATCATATCAATTTGTTGATAGCCAGCAGAACAGGCAGCCAGTCAAGAACTAAGAGCCATAGCATTACTGTAACAGTGGCCAGAAGGAGGAAAGAAAAGTTTTAGAACAAGACCAGGAACCCCAAGGTTACACACTCCAAATCACTGTGGCATTCGAATTAAAAGAGAGAGAGAGTAACTCACTGGCAGATGAATTAATAGTGTGACCTGCTGCACTCTCTAAAAACACATTTTGTCAACATTTGGCAAGTTCTGATTCCACTCCCGGGTGGAGAGTGGATGGCTGGACACTTAGAAAGTTATGGCTGCACAGTCGGAGTTCTGAAAACACAATGAGTGGAAAGTGTGATAAAGAAAGCTATTCCCCTCCCCCAGCCCTTCAACCTCTACCTTCCCAGGAGGGCTCTTAATACTTGTTGATGCATCAGCCAACTCCTGTGAACACTGCAAGCTCTAAAAAAGGTTTACACACACACACACACACACACACACACACACACAAACAATGGCTACAACATTGGCTGAACAAACAAAGGTATTTGTTCAGCCAGAGAGTCTTCCCTCAAATGACCGGGGACAGTGGTAGCTGGGAGGAGGTAGAGTGTGACATGGTCACTTTTGTCCTCAAGCCAAGTAAATGGGATGAAAGGGAGACGAGATGGTGAGTGTCTCACATGCACCACTCAACCCGAGGCATGTCTCATGGCAGTTCATCAAGACCTTTAATCTATTAATTTGTGTTCCTCAACATGAATTTCCCAACATTATTTCTTCTCAGTTGCCATGGTGAGGTCTCCCCACTTTCTCATCACAAAACAAGTCCTTCTGTCACAAAAAATATTTTCTATTAAAATGCACTACTCACAAATTTGTGCTCAGTGACACACACACACACACCCACAGAGTCAGGGTTCTAGCCAGCGGTTGATCGCCTGCGCCATGTTGAGGTCGTCTTGTACTGGGCTGAGAATGTCACCGGTTCGCTATCAGAACCCTTCTATCCCACACATGCCACCTCGTCACCAATATCAGATCAAGTCACATGGTCCAATCAGATTCAGGTGCCATCAATGACCCGTAGGACCAACCATTATCAAAGAATATTAGATACACATTATCTAACTCTTCACTGTCACCGAATTAGCAAGCTGGCATAGCATTTAGCATTTTGGATTAATAAGCCAAGCTAATGCTATTTAGCCCCAACACATATGCGCTGGGCTGAAAATTTTTTCTGGCTAGAACCCTGAAACTAACAATTCATGTCTATGAACATGAAAAAAAGATTTCTTTTTCATGACTATTTCACAAACTCAGCAAGCAATCACAGTGAGCAAAACCAATAATTTATGTATATTTGGTTATGGTGATTGATAATATTAATATGTCCAATGATTAGTAAGTTTCCACCAAAACAGGTCACCCATAAAAGACAAAAAAAAATAATTTTATAACTATAAGAAACAATGAAAAATTTTCCAAAAACAATTTAATTCTAATGTTGGTATTTCTCTCACCACTGACCAGATGGTAACTGTCATGTGGTTAATGAAGCTGTCACAGGATTTATATTGTGATAATGAAGAAATTAAGGTGAATGTTATTCCAGTGCTCCAGTTATTCCAGCAGATCCTGAGAAGCCAGGAAAGCAGGTCAGCTGGGTGACTGTGAGGAGGAAAGGTAGTCCTAAACAGAAGCCCTCGGTACACCGCTAACTCGTTCACATCTCTAACCATTTTTCCCCACTCTGCAACACACGGACAAACTTTGGTTGTTGGTGACTCTGTTTTCAGATATGTGAAGCTAGCGACAATCTAATGTCTTCCAGGGGCCATGGCAGGCGACATTCAAGAAAATTTGAAACTGCTGGCTAAGGCTAATCGTAGATTTGGTAAGATAATAATTCATCGTCGGCAGAAATGACACCCGGTTACGCCAATCGGAGGTCACTAAAGTTAATATTGAATTGGTGTGTAACTTTGCAAAAACAATGTCGGACTCTGTAGTTTTCTCTGGGCCCCTCCCCAATCAGACCCGGAGCGACATGTTTAGCCTCATGTTCTCCTTGAATCGCTGGCTATCTGAGTGGTGTCCAAAAGACAATGTGGGCTTTATATATAATTGGGAAAGTTTCTGGGAAAAACCTGGTCTTGTTAGGAGAGACAGCATCCATCCCACTTTGGATGGAGCAGCTCTCATTTCTAGAAATCTGGCCAAATTTATTAACCCTCCTACAAACCTGACTGCCCAGGGTTGAGACCAGGAAGCAGAGTTGCAGTCTTACACGCCTCTCTGCAGCTTCTCTCCTCCTGCCATCCCCCCAAAACCCCATCCCCATAGAGATGGTGCCTGCTCCCAGACCACCAAAAACCAAACCAAAAACCAGCGAAAAACTTTTAAGCATAAAAATTAAAAAAGAAAAAAAAAAGTATAGCATTCATCAACTGCACCAAAGAATAAAACAATTAAATGTGGATTATTAAACATTAGGTCTCTCTCTTCCAAGTCCCTGTTAGTAAATGATTTAATAATTGATCAACATATTGATTTATTGTGCCTTACAGAAACCTGGTTACAGCAGGATGAATATGTTAGTTTAAATGAATCAACACCCCCGAGTCACACTAACTGTCAGAATGCTTGAAGTACAGGTAGAGGAGGAGGAGTAGCAGCAATCTTCAATTCCAGCTTATTAATTAACCAACCACCCAGACAGAGTTTTAATTCATTTGAAAGCCTGACTCTTAGTCTTGTCCACCCTAACTGGGAAATTCAAAAACCTGTTTCATTTGTTATTATCTATCGTCCACCTGGTCCTTACTCAGAGTTCTGTCTGATTTCTCAGACTCTTTATCTGATTTAGTGCTCAGTTCAGATAAAATCATTATAGTGGTGACCTTAACATCCATGTAGATGCTGAAAATGACAGCCTCAACACTGCATTTAAACTATTATTAGATTCAATTGGCTTCTCTCAAAATGTAAAGGAGCCCACCCACCACGTTAACCATACTCTGGATCTTGTCCTGACATTATGGCATAGAAACTGAAGACCTACAGTATTCCCTGAGCCCCCTCCTGTCTGATCATTTCTTAGTAACATTTACATTTACTTTAATGGATTACACAGCAGTGGGGAATAAGTTTTATTACAGTAGAAGTCTTTCTGAAAGTGCTGTAACTAAATTTAAGGATCTAATTCCTTCATTATTATGCTCTTCAGTGCCATGTGCCAACACAGTGCAGAGCAGCTACCTAAACTCTGCTCCCAGTGAGGTAGATTATCTCGTCAATAGTTTTACATCCTCACTGCCTACGGCTTTGGATACTGTGGCTCCTCTGAAAAGGAAAGCCTCAAATCAGAAGTGCCTGACTCCATGCTGTAATTCACAAACACTCTGTCATGATCCACTAGGGAAAAGAACCAAACTGTGGGCACATAAGTTAAAAGTTCTCAGAAATTTTTATTTACACTTGGTGAAGGAATGATTACAAAAGACAGTCCAGGGCTTAGGCAAGTCAACAGAGCACGGAAAGCAGCTCAGACACAAACACTTGCGATTCCATAACATCCATTGGTCAAAAACAGGCTGGGCTCTGACAACAAATGAATGTTATTCCACAGGTAAAGGTGAGTCTTTCAAAAACTGAACATGAGTGAATCATTAATGAATCAGAATCAATTTATTGTCATTACATGAAACATGTAACAAAAAGAAGTTCCAAAAAGACAAACAATCGAACAGACATGGGAGATAAGTGTCTGCGGCCTTGCAGCCATACAGAGGCGCTGCCATTTTACAAAGATAAGAGGGAAACAAAGCAAAACAATAGGACCTCTGAAAAACCTCTGCATAGTAAGCACATATAGCATATACAGGGGTTGGACAATAAAACTGAAACACCTGTCATTTTAGTGTGGGAGGTTTCATG
>JAMQGT020012116.1:0-28062 GCA_024447675.2 Pterophyllum scalare | reverse complement strand
ATCTATCTACCTTCTTTTTTTTTCTGTTTTCTTCCCCTTTTTCCCTCTTTTCTCTCTCTATCTCTCTTCTTCTCTTCCTGCCTGTCAGATCTGGCAAAAATAAATAAATAAAATAAAAATAAAAATACGATTAACAAGAATAGCCTATAGAAAATCATCATTCTGATTGTGAAAACTACCAGACATGACAGGCCAAAAAAAAATACTGATTCACTGAGTTTTTTGTTTATCCTTGAATGATTCATTCAAAATGAGTGAAAAATGCAGCCAGTGTCCAAAGAAAAACTTTGAAAGAGCTTGAGAAAGCCTTAAGAACTATTCATACAGCACCCCTTGTGCTATATGAAGGCCTCTTCATGTTTTACCAAAGCTTTCAAGACTTTGTGTCATCATTCTCTTTACTTCCTTGCAGGAATCTTGGAGAAGGGGAACCAGCTGAGGGTTTCTCCTTCCACCTCATCAATGAGCCAGCACCCAGCACCCAAGGGTGCCCCGAAACCCTGGAGATGGAAGTCTTTAGAGAACGCACGGGTACAAGCGCTTAGTGTTTGCTATTTATACCCTATTAGAGAACAAAAAGAGAACCCTTTGATTAAGTCTGCAGAATTCTGTTTCTCTTAGATACACAGTCAAACAGAAGCAGCTACATGAGTGACGAGTCACTTGACAGACAACAGATCAGCTCCCTGCAGAGACACTGCTGGTCAGCTGCAACAGTAAAAGTGCTCGCCTCCATGCCCAGCCGCACTGCAGGTGAGGAAAAATCTCTTTGTGGCGTCTAAATGTTTGCTAGATTTCATTCACACATGATATCTACAATATTTGTTTAAAATTAAATTCCTCATCCACGCAGGGTTAAACAATCCTGCGGCCATTTCCTGCCGAGCCCGACATCAAGCCTCATCCCGCGAATCTTGTCACCGCTCCACACCAATCCAAGGTGCCTCAGCTCTGGCAGACATGGAGGAAATCAATCCTGAAGGTGAGACTGCTAAGCTGCCATCTGCTCCAACTATTTGACAGGTGCTAAGTGTTTTTGTTCTACCTCTAACCCTTTCGCATCAGTGAGATCTGACCTCTTTCCTTGTCGGCAGCATCCACAGATTCGAACTTTTGCTCCGCTGAAAATATTACGGATCAGCTGGTGTCCAGCCTTCGAGGCCTCTCGGTGACTGAAGGTACGCGGAAGCTGCGGGCCATGCCGCTTAGACTGGCGGATAAGATGGAAATCAGGTGTGTGTGACCAGAGGGGTAAAGCAATAGAAATTATGATCAATAACGAAATTTCATCTTCAAACATCTCAAAATCTATTTGGATGCACTCTCTTTGGCAATAACTCCTTCCCCTATCTTTTACCAGGAAAGTTGCTTTCAGTGTAGTAACTGAAAGTTCACTCAGCAGATCTATACCATGCTACACTCATCTAAGCGTGTACATTTCAAGGGTGAGTGCAAACAGTGTCCAGCAATGATAAGATTTTGTCATCTGCGTAGGCGACGCACTCATGTTTCTTTCCCCTCAGACGTGGCGCCACTGCCTCTTTAGCTGCCTGCCTGTCTTCAGTTCGCTCAAATTGTGGCATTCAGCCATGAAGACACTGAGTGCACGTTATGGAACCAGTGTGCTATCTTACTTCCTTTTTCTGAGAACCCTCCTGTTCTTTAACCTCCTCCTTTCTGTCATCACGGGCTTGTTTCTAATCATCCCACAAGCCATCAACCCTCCAACTCCTCCTGCTGACTCTTCTGACTTCAGTGGCTTGGAGCTTCTCACGGGGAAGGTGAGACGGCTGCACACCAGATCCCAGCTCTATTTACATGCTCGTTTCTACGACACTCTTGAACCAGACCACTCTTTAATCATTTCTTTTGCAGGGTTACTTTTCTCAGAGTTTGATGTTTTACGGCTATTACTCCAACATCACCAGCAAAATTTATTCTACTGTGCAATACAGCATACCAGCAGCCTATTTGTTTGCCATTGCCTTCGCCTTCTTCATTATCTGCATCATCCTCGTGTACAGGTTGAATATTAAATCAATTACTAATGCTTTAATTCTATTTGAGTCTTTTTCTTTCTTTTTTTTTTTTGGTGCATCTTTTATGGTTATATTGTGCTTTATTTGCAGGTTGTCCAAATCCTTTGGGAGAAATTTTCAAGCCCTCCAGTCTAACAAGAATCTGGCTCTAAAGGTTTTTTCCTGTTGGGACTTTAAAGTCACCAAGAAGACATCTGTCAGACTTCAGTCTGAGAAAATCAGCACGCAGCTCAAAGTATGAAATGATTTGAATATTCACTGATGTGTGAAACACTTTTTTTTGTTTTTTTGTTTTGTCTCTTATTTTGTTAAAATAAATATTTTAAGCTGGGGAGGCACGCTCTTTCAAAAAGTTTTCTTAACAAAAACTGTTTTTTAATCATTCTTAGTAGCAAGTATTGCACACTTCATGCCACAGTCTTTGTCGGCGTGACACTAGCATCGCACTAGTGTTTGTGGTGATTATTTTCACACAGGAACCTGATCACATGTCCACATGCTGCATTTCTCTTGGGTCCATGTTCTTATTTAAAAAAGAAAGAAAGAAAAAGATTTAAAAATCTGTTTTAAAAGCTCCGTGTATGACTGCAGATCTGTCAGTTTCAGCATATAAAAGGCTCAGTGTAAGAAAGAGTGCTTTTCCAACAGGAGCAGCTGTCTGAGATGATCAGGGGAGAAGACAGAAGGACCTGCATGCAACAACTCTGTCGCCTTATGGTCCATCTGTTGGCATGGGCCGCGTGTTTGGTTAGCATCACCCTGGGCACCATAGGAGTGCACTACCTGTCAGAGGTCAGAAAAAAAAACATCAGCAGCTGCCATGCTCCAGTTGCAGGGCAGCAGGAAATACTGCACACTCCAGCACCACTTAAAGTGTGTGCATTTTTATCACAAAAATAAACATTCCCCCATCACTGTGGTTAGTTACTTCTCTTTTTCTTTCCTTCTAGACTCTTGATATCTTTTTCATCTACACATGTTAATGAGCAAAAAACGAACATGATAATCGAGATACTCATGCTTCACAACTTTGTCGTGGTATGAGAAATGATAAACTCTGGTATTATTTATTATCTCAAAACTCCCTGAAAATTAAAGCTTCCCCATAAACACAAAGCTCAATATTATCCTGAATACCTGTAGTTACAGTGCTGTGAAAAAGATAGTTAGACTGATTTCTTACTTTGTTGCATATATGTCACACTTACATGCTATAGATCATCAAGCTAATTTTAATACTTTTCCCACATAGGAAAAATGCCATTTTTTATTTACTTGGCTTATCTTTGAATAATATTAATAAAACATCATATCTGTGAAGGGAAAAAAAAAGATTAAAAGAGAAGATGCTAATATGTGTGCAAATTTTCATTATTATTTAATTGTACTGAGGCAGTACAATAATTAGCCCTCTGATTGGCTGTCGCCTTCACCTTCATCTGCCATTTTCCTGAGCTGAGTTTCTTCTTTCCTGTGAATATGTTTGCTTTCTCTGACTTCAACCTCATTCAAATGGTGCATCTGGTAATTCAAACTGATAACAGAATCCAATAATAATTGTCATCTTTTTTTTTTCTTTCTGCTGCTCCCTTTAGGAGTTACCACTGCAGATCATCTGTTTTCATCCCACTCTATCCCCTGCTTCATCCCAACCCTCTCTACTACATCCATGAATCTTCTCTGTGGTCTTCCTCTTTTCCTTCTGCCTGGCAGCTCCAGCTTCAGCATCCTTTGTCCAATATATCCACCATCTCTCCTCTGCACATGTCCAAACCATCTCATCCAACTTTGCTTCTAAACTGCTCAACCTGAGCCGTCCCTCTCATGTACTCATTTCTAATCTTGTATTTCTCACTGTGATTTAGGCCATTCTCAAGGGCCACAAGGAGAATCTGTCCGAAGAGACTGAGCTGCTGCTCTTGTCTGCAGTAGTTTCGGGCATTAACTTGTTGCTCCCTGGCTTCTTCAACTTATGTGTTTGGGTAGAGAAATATGAGTCACCTGCTGTGCGTGTTTACGTCTCCATCTTTAGGTGAGGAAAAAAGGAAAATATGCTAAATAAATAATATCACAAGAGAGATGATTCATATAGGACTGCACAAAACAGAGCAAGTTCATTTAATCTGTAGGGCTACATGATGTAAAATTCTTATTTACTGATACAAGCACAGATAGCGAGAACATTCAGTGAACACTGATTTTTAAAAAAATTATTATTATTATTTTTGGAAGTTTCAATTCAATTTCATCATTTCTTTTATCAGGAACCTGTTGTTAAAGGTCAGTGTCATTGGAGTTCTGTGTTACCGCTGGCTGGAGAGAATTCCCCCTAAATCAAAAAGGGGTGATCTGAAGGTTAGAAACATCCTCATACTCAAACCTCTCACAGCTATAATTGTGACCCAGCACTCAGTTGCTGTATGCAATAATCTTCATCCCTTAGAACAAGCATTTTGAACACAAATAATTAGCTTTTGTGGTATTGTATCCATACTTGTTTTGGATTTTGAAAGAAGCTAACATCCACGTTGTTACATTTGTGTGTGTTGTCTCCAGTGTTGGGAGAATTTTGTAGGCCAAGAAGTGTATCGGCTCCTTGTGATGGACTTTATCTTTACGGCGCTTTACACTTTTTTGGGAGAGTTCCTATGGAGGCAAGTTGGTATTTCATTTACAGCCAAAATCAGGTGATTGGTTTTAGTTCTGTTGTTTACTGTGTGACTGTTCATGTAAAAAAACCAAATTTTCCTCCTAGGATCTTTTCCATGAAAATGCTGAAAAAGAACAGGAAGCCAGTGTTTGACATTGCTCGTAGTGTGCTGGAGCTCACATATGGGCAAACTCTTACATGGTGATTATTCATGAACACTACAGCTTTAAAAACTTGTAGGTATTTAATATTAAAAAGGTAACTCAGTCATTTTTTCTGTCTGTTCTTCTAGGATTGGGGCACTGTTTGCTCCACTGCTTCCTGCAGTCCAACTCATAAAACTATTTGTGTTGTTTTACCTGAAGAAGGTTGGTGTAGTGAATACAATATACAGTGGTGTGAAACAGTGTTTGCCCCCTTCCTCATTTCCTGTTTTTTTGCATGTTTGTCACACTTAAGTGTTTCGGAACATCAAACCAATTTAAACAATAGTCAAGGACAACACAAGTAAACACAAAATGCAATTTGTAAATGAAGGTGTTTATTATTAAAGGTGAAAAAAATACAAACCATCATGGCCCTGTGTGAAAAAGTGATTGCCCCCTAAACCTAATAACTGGTTGGGCCACCCTTAGCAGCAACAACTGCAACCAAGTGTTTGCGATAACTTGCAATGAGGCTTTTACAGCGTTCTGGAGGAATTTTGGCCCACTCATCTTTGCAGAATTGTCCTAATTCAGTTACATTAGAGGGTTTTCGAGCATGAACGGCCTTTTTAAGGTCATACCACAACATCTCAATAGGATTCAGGTCAGGACTTTGGCTAGGCCACTCCAAAGTCTTCATTTTGTTTTTCTTCAGCCATTCAGTGGTGAACTTGCTGGTGTGTTTAGGATCATTGTCCTGCTGCAGAACCCAAGTTGGTTTCAGCTCGAGTACACGAACAGATGGTCGGACATTCTCCTTCAGGATCTCTTGGTAGACAGCAGAATTCATAGTTCCATTTATCACAGCAAGTCTTCCAGGTCCTGACGCAGCAAAACAGCCCCAGACCATCACACTACCACCACCATATTTTACTGTTGGTATAATGTTCTTTTTCTGAAATGCACTGTTCCTTTTACGCCAGATGTAATGGGACACACACCTTCCAAAGAGTTCCACTTTTGTCTCATCGGTCCACAGAATTTTTTCCCAAAAGTCTTGGGGATCATCAAGATGTGTTTTGGAAAAATTGAGACGAGCTTTAACGTTCTTTTTGCTCAGCAGTGGTTTTCTCCTTGGAACTCTGCCATGCAGGCCATTTTTGCCCAGTCTTTTTCTGATGGTGGAGGCATGAACGCTGACCTTAACTGAGGCAAGTGAGGCCTGCAGTTCTTTGGACGTTGTTGTGGGGTCTTTTGTGACCTCTTGGATGAGTCGTCGCTGCGCTCTTGGGGTAATTTTGGGCGGCCGGCCATTCCTGGGAAGGTTCACCACTGTTCCATGTCTTTGCCATTTGTGGATAATGGCTCTCACTGTGGTTCGCTGGATTCCCAAAGCTTTGGAAATGGCTTTATAACCCTTTCCAGACTGATATATCTCAATTACTTTCTTTCTCAATTGTTCCTGAATTTCTTTGGATCTCGGCATGATGTGTAGCTTTTAAGGATCTTCTGGTGGACCTTACTGTGTCAGGCAGCTCCTATTTAAGTGATGTCTTGATTGAGAACAGGTGTGGCAATAATCAGGCCTGGGTGTGGCTAGAGAAATTGAACTCAGGTGTGAAAACCCACAGTTATAGTATGTTTTAACAAAGGGGGGCAATCACTTTTTCACACAGGGCCATGATGGTTTGGATTTTTTTTCACCTTTAATAATAAACACCTTCATTTACAAATTGCATTTTGTGTTTACTTGTGTTGTCCTTGACTATTGTTTAAATTGGTTTGATGTTCCGAAACACTTAAGTGTGACAAACATGCAAAAAAACAGGAAATGAGGAAGGGGGCAAACACTTTTTCACACCACTGTACAGAGTGACAGTCATGCAGTAAAACAAGTTACAAATGTGACTCTTTCAGTTTCTTTTCCAGAGAAGTCTCATTCTCAACTGTCATGCCTCCAAAAAGCCCTGGAGGGCCACTCAAATGACAACCCTGTTCATCTGTCTGTTGTGGCTCCCTTCATTTCTTGGCGCTGTTGGGTCTGTCATTTATACAGTTTGGATGTAAGTATAACAAATTTCTTGGAATGCACACATGCATTTTTGTGATTACACATCCTCAGACATATAGCTTACTGAAAACAAACCTTGAGCACAAATAACTACTACTACTACTGCAAGTCCTACTGTGTTCACTCAATATCATTGCCCTTAAGATAAGTGGCTGGGAATCTTAGTTTCTCACGAAAGATCAAAACCAACAATTTTAACTTTTAAAAATTAAAATCTGTGCATCCAAATCCAAATACACTCGCTGGCCACCTCATTAGGGACACCTTGCTAGAAGCAGCTGGAAGATGGGTACATTGTGGCCATAAAGGGATGGGTATGGTCAGCAACAATACTCAGGTAGTGCTGTGCTATTAAAATCATGCTCAGTTGGTACTAAGGGGCCCAAAATGTGCAGAGAAAATATTCCCCACAGCATTACACCCCCAGCAGAAGCCTGAACCGTTGACACAAGGGAGGATGGATGATCCGTGCTTTCATGGTATTTACGCTCAATTCGTATTACGCCCAACTAGGTATTCACGCCCAGTGTTTGTTTCCAATCTTCTGTTGTCCAATTCCATTGACCCTGTGTGAACTGTAGCCTCAATTTCCCGTTCTTAGCTGCCACTCACTGATTTTCTCTTTTTCTGACCATTCTCTGTAAATCCTAGACATGATTGTACAGGAAAATCCCACTAGATCAGCAGTTTCTGAAACACTCAGACCAGGCCGTCTGCCAGCAGCAACCAAGCCACTTAAATCACCTTTCTTCCCCACTGATGCTCAGTTTGAACTTCAGCAGGTTGTCTTGACTTTGTCTACGTCTTGGCCTTGTCTACATACCTACAAATGCACTGCCTAGTTGCTGCCATGTGATTGGCTTCTAATATATTTGTGTTAATGAGCATTTGAACAGGTGCAACTAATGAAGTGGCTGGTGAGTATGTATTGCATTCCTCTGCAGGGTAGGGGGTCCAAAAACTATTTAGATCACATTACTGACAGCCTCACTGTGGGCACAGCCACTGCAGTTTGTTTTAACAGAAATCCACACATGCTGCTGCGATGTTCTTAATATGTGAATAAAAAGCACCCATCAGCAAACGCAGCATCTATTCCTGTCAGGAAATACCAGGCTGTGGAAATTTCTCCAGCTTTCTTAAAGTTTAAGAATTACATTTCTTTTTTTTTAAACAGTGGATCACAGTATCCCTTTAAATTACATCTGCCTATCATGCACAGAATCAAACCCTCCGAAGTGTGCGGCCCCTTCAGGAATCTCACCACAATGTTTGAGGCAGGGCAGATGTGGACCAGGCACCTGGAGGACGCTCATCCAATCCTGAAGGGGCTCAGCCGGGTCTACGACTGTGTGATAGAGAATCCAGTGTTGCTTTTCCTCGCCAGTGGAGTCATGCTGTGAGCGACAATGATTAGGCTGCTGTGTATTTCATATTTAATCTATATTACTTAACATGCACAATAAAGTCAGTATAAATTTGTTGGTAGTAATTTGTGGCAGTAAGTGTTATGACTTACTATAGCTTATTTACAGTATGCTTTTAAAATTTGAACTGATCCACTGCTACCTTTGTTTTGTTCCCAGAATGGTGATATACTTTCAGGCTCAAGTTGTTGATGGCCAGAGGAAAATCGTCAGCCGGTTAGAAAAACAAATTGAAAATGTATGCATGATCCAAAAAACAAAACAAAAAACTGTGTCTTTGTTAGTGTTTCACACCTAGAGTTCATTCAGTCTAAGTAGTGCCAACAAATGCACCATGACGAGGCTGACGTTTAGCAGCAGGTTGACTGAATCTGTGATTTGTTTTTTGATCCTTGTTTTTTTCTGATGTGTATATGGAGGTGTGTATGCAGGAGTGACTGTAAGACCATATGTTTGATCATGTGTTTGTATGTTAGGATATAGCCAAAGAAGCACTGTGTAACTGTGTTCTTATAACTGTGTTATTATTATGATATCCCACATTCTCACAGGTGGGATAAAGAGACATGAAAATGGAATTATGGATGGATTTATGATGACTTGTTTGTAAATGTTAGTCCTGATTTCAATGCATTGTGTTTGTTTTAATCTTGTTCACAGGAGGGCAAGGACAAAAAGTTCCTCATTGCTAAATTGCAAGATTTATGAAACTGACTGGACTGTTTTCCCTCACAGGTGAGTGTTTTCAATCCCGTATATATTAATTGGTTTTGCATAATTTTTGGTTGTTGTTTTTTTTTTAAATCATCGCACAAATGTTTCTGCTTCTCAATGGCCTTTCAGGTTAAAAGATGTCCTTTTTTCTTCCCCAGTCTCTAGCTGAACAGCACGGAAAATATAGTACACTATAGCACACTAAGCAGCATCTTGGCTCAATGAGAAGAATTTTACTTTGATATTACTTCATTAAAGCTGAGTCGATGATCCAGATCAACAGGAAAAGAACAAAAGTTTTTTTAAATTTATATCCCATGTTGAGCTTGTTGATAGTGATTAATATTTATATTATAAATATATGATGTGTCAGAGTGTAAAATGAGCAGTGACAAATAAAATTTTGTATTTGTTTATTGTTTGTTTTCTGTTCCTTTTATCTGAGTGGCTCAAACGCGGCAAAGATTATTTAAAGTCATTCATCAGACTGGAGCACACTGTGTGAACACCAAATGGATTTCTTAAGAACACATTCCATGTGACATCATTTAAACTGCCTGCAGAACATGCCGATGTGCAAAAGAAAAAAAGAAATTTGTATGTTGCTGAAGGAAATGTGAATCCCACCGAGGACAGTTTTTGTTTTGTGATACCAGGATAGAAGTATAGATAAGGTCAAGTCAGTTTTACTTATAGGGATATAAAGTAAAACTGACCTGAGTTGAATTAAGTGTTGCTGTTCTTGTTCCACTCAACAAAAACTGGGTCAAATTATGTATGCGTACAGACTAGGTATGTGTTCATGCTAATTCATCTTGGCCCTTACCTGACCTTCGTCATCCTTGAGTTCAGGTGAACATTTAGGTCAAATTTGAAGAAATATCTAGATGGATGGACAAGCATCCTAAGAACATAAAGGCTTGTTCCTGCTTATCACTGTATATTGTCACTTGTCAGAATATATATGATATGATAATGAGCACACTGCCACATAAACAAGTGCTCAACAATGCCAGCCATCCCTAGATACAATTCCCCTCTAGCTGATTAACAAGTTAGGTAACTCTGACCAGTAATTTAGAAATTCTTCTAACACTTCCTTAACTTCACAGAAGTACAAAATGAAAGTAGGAGGAGATTTTTCTTCTTGTTACACAAAAAAACCCTATATCAGCCCTCTGTGCTGCAGGTAATTTTATTATTTACTCTGAAGAGCTGGTTTGTCTCACATCTGAATGTCAACAATGACTTCTGGTAAGTAAGCACTTTCTTGATTTCATGTCTCATCGTGAAAGAAAATGAAATTACAAACTGTCGTACAACTACTTTAGATGTATCACACTTTGACGTTATAATTTTCCTGCTCATCTTTCCCACAGATGGCACAAAGACGTCTAAAAAAAAGCCATACATCTGCCTTCCGAAGAAATACATAGACATTTTGGCTAAAGACCATGAACTTGTAAACAACTTGTCTCATTCCTATGTCTTCTCGAGCAGAGCTATATTTTTACTTCCTTTTTTCTTTTTTAATATTTTATGTTTAAATGTTCCATGACACTTTTCTGTCATTCAACAGGAGCATGGATTGATTGTGGAAGAGCTGAATCCCTACGTAAATGAAGGATATGTGCAGGCTTACTTTCGCCAATGGGGCAACATCACATCCTGTAAGGTAAAGACTGAAAGCAAACAAAGAACAAGGCTATAGCTTTGCTCTTTTTTTTTTTAAGTGTGATGCTTAACAATTACCCTTTGTGTTTTATATTGGATCTTAGATTAGGAAGAACCCTAACTCTGGGAAAAATAAGTCAGTGGCCTTTTTGATATATTCTACTGAGGATGAGGCAGACATGGCAGACTGGGTCAGTCCTCACCATATTGCTGGCACAGAAGTTAAATTAAGGCGCTTCGTTACTTTCAAGGTGAGAAATGGGAGGTCATTTTATGTGAGAGCCTGTTCTGATATTAGCCCTAAAATGATGAAATAATTTTAAAATTGTCTTGCAGACTGACAAGGATTCAGAGGAAGAGGTCACCACAGCAGCAGTTAAAGCTCGACCACGGCCTTCAGTAGGTCTTGGCTACATGCTCGAAGGTGCTCAGTGGCTAGAGGAAGAGGAAATAATAAACAGAGTTTAAAGGTGTATAAAGATTTGACATGCTTGAGGGCATTGATTTTTATGTCAGTATACATAAGAACATACAGGCTAACCCACATTTATATATCTGTGTGTTTATCGTTAATGTGAATTTCTGGCTATATACACTTTACTGTTTATTATATATTTTGTGTTTATGACATTTTATTTTATCTTAAATGCTTGTCAAGGTCTCACACTATAATGCAAATTAGCCATGCAGTCCTTTGTGCAGCAGCTGCACTGAGTGCAGCATGAGTGTTCATTTTAGAAGTATAACACAAAATTGTAAAGTTATTTGAAAATATTGCTTATCATTACCTCACTTAAGAATAAAAATAAAGAAGTCAAAGGATCTCTCCTCTTCTTTCCTGCTATATATATATATATATATATATATATATATATATATATATATATATATATATATATGTATATATATATATATATATACACTGCTCAAAAAAATAAAGGGAACACTCAAATAACACATCCTAGATCTGAATGAATGAAATATTCTCATTGAATACTTTCTTCTGTACAAAGTTGAATGTGCTAATGACAAAATCACACAAAAATCATCAATGGAAATCATCTTTATTAACCAATGGAGGCCTGGATTTGGAGTCACACACAAAATTAAAGTGGAAAAACACACTACAGGCTGATCCAACTTTGATGTAATGTCCTTAAAACAAGTCAAAATGAGGCTCAGTATTGTGTGTGGCCTCCATGTGCCTGTATGATCTCCCTACAACACCTGGGCATGCTCCTGATGAGGTGGCGGATGGTCTCCTGAGGGATCTCCGCCCAGACCTGGACTAAAGCATCCGCCAACTCCTGGACAGTCTGTGGTGCAACGTGACGTTGGTGGATGGAGCGGGACATGATGTCTCAGATGTGCTCAATCGAATTCAGGTCTGGGGAGCGGGCGGGCCAGTCCATAGCTTCAATGCCTTCATCTTGCAGGAACTGCTGACACACTCCAGCCACATGAGGTCTAGCATTGTCCTGCATTAGGAGGAACCCAGGGCCCACCGCACCAGCATATGGTCTCACAAGGGGTCTGAGGATCTCATCTCAGTACCTAATGGCAGTCATGCTACCTCTGGCGAGCACATGGAGGGCTGTGCGACCCTCCAAAGAAATGCCACCCCACACCATTACTGACCCACTGCCAAACCGGTCATGCTGAAGGATGTTGCGGGTAGCAGATCGCTCTCCACGGCGTCTCCAGACTCTGTCACATCTGTCACATGTGCTCAGTGTGAACCTGCTTTCATCTGTGAAGAGCACAGGGCGCCAGTGGCGAATTTGCCAATCCTGGTGTTCTCTGGCAAATGCCAAGCATCCTGCACGGTGTTGGGCTGTGAGCACAACCCCCATCTGTGGACGTCGGGCCCTTCATACCATCCTCATGGAGTCGGTTTCTAACCGTTTGTGCAGACACATGCACATTTGTGACCTGCTGGAGGTCATTTTGCAGGGCTCTGGCAGTGCTTCTCCTGCCACGTCTCCTGGTGTACTGGCCTGTCTCCTGGTAGCGCCTCTAGCCTCTGGACACTACGCTGACAGGCACAGCAAACCTCTCTTGTCACAGCTTGCATTGATGTGCCATCCTGGATGAGCTGCACTACCTGAGCCACTTGTGTGGGTTGTAGAGTCTGTCTCATGCTACCACGAGTGTGAAAGAACCACCAACATTCAAAAGTGACCAAAACATCAGCCAGAAAGCATAGGTACTGAGAAGTGGTCTGTGGTCCCCACCTGCAGAACCACTCCTTTATTGAGCGTGTCTTGCTAATTGCCAATAATTTCCACCTGTTGTCTATTCCATTTGCACAACAGCATGTGAAATTGATTGTCAATCAGTGTTGCTTCCTAAGTTGACAGATTGATTTCACAGAAGTTTCATTTACTTGGAGTTATATTGTGTTGTTTAAGTGTTCCCTTTATTTTTCTGAGCAGTGTATATATCCCCCACGTAATGTCGATAGGCAGTACAGTATACAAAGGGAAGGGCGGTGCGTTTTGCGTCACAGATCAACAGCCAATCCCCGCGCAGAGCGCCAAGTTTCTTCTACAGCGTAAAAAACATGGCGGAAAAGGACGTCGACATATCCTTTAAAAAGGTAGGCGCAAGAATGTCACTTGTTTTTATTTGTTTATAGCTGTAGGATTTTCCTCGAGTACAAATAAAAAAGCGAACTTCTTTTTCTCTGACTTGCCTGACTCGCTCACCCTGTAAACACGTCATGCTTTGTCAGACGACACCTATCATTTTACATTTCGGTAAGATGTTTTGATACACAAGGGAATAACAACGTGACTACGTACGCCGAATAAAAGAGTGTGTCCTAACGATTAATTTATGATGACATTTTGTTGGACAACATCGGTTATTTGCGCTGACAGTATAGCACGCGTTAAATTGACATGTTTATGAAAGCAGTTTGGTGAGGAAGGGAAAGCAAACGGGTTTTGACAAATTTAGATACGGCGGCGAGTTTTGTTGTGTCTGTGTTGCGGGCCTGTTCGTTTTTATTGTCACTAAATCGTGTCTGTTTTGCTTCACTGGTTTACACAATTAAAATGTCAACACACAGTTTTACTGCTGCTTTCTTTAGTCAGTGGAAGACCTTCTGGCACATATACTGTCCAATTTCATGTGCTCTGTTCTTGGACACAGGATACAGTTAGCAAGCTGTTGTCTAGCTTCTTCAAGGAAGACAAAACAAAACGTGAGTGAGATAACTTTACTGTTACCGGTGATTTCATGCTCTCTTTGTCACCATGCTAAACAAATGTCACTGTGTTACAGTAAGTGGAGATGCCACACTGCTCATGGCAGAGATGCTTAAAGTGTTTGTCCAAGGTAAGGAGCTTTTGCGCAGTCGTACACGGTCTGAGACACCTGACTGATAAATGGTCAAATTCTGAATCTGTTTTCTTCTCCTCAGAGGCTGCTGTGAGATCACAGAAACAAGCCGAATCTGAGGACTGTGACCAAGTAGAGATTGAACATTTTGAAAGATCCTACCCCAGCTGGTATGGCGCTCAAGAAATTTTTTTTAATTCTTATTTTGGCTCGGATTTTTTTTTATCTTCATGAAAAATGGTCTACTCACTTGCTGCTGTTCCCCCCATACACACACACACTTTGAAAGGCAGAGTTTTTTGATGCAGTATGAATGTGAAAATTTCAAAAAGTGTTTTTTTTTTCTACCATAAAAATGAATCAGGATCTGTAATATGGGGTAAAATACTTTTTTAACATGAAATCCTAATTCACAAATATGAAGAAAATGCTAAAATGTTAGAAAAGCAAAAAATATTAGTAGATAGTCTAATCCGAATAGAACAAAATTCTGGAGTTTCGCCTGATCCCTGCTTAAGTGTAGCATTAGGGTTAGGTTTTAGGGTCTGGTATCAGGTTGCGAATTGTGCCAAGTGGACACAGTAACTTGGCCTTGTAAGACTAACTATGTGAAATGAGCTGCTAATTTGTTTTTCATTATGATTAATTGTTTTGCTATATTTTATTACATTTTTTTCATTTTGGACCATAAAATTTGTAGGCAAATTGGAGATGGTTGAGCAGAAAATGTTCTTAAAAAAATGATGAATCAGGATGGAATGACCCATAAAACTAATCTTACCTGTGGATAATCTGCAGATAATTGTGCAAAACCTTTAAATATGTAGACACTGAGAGCTCTTGTCAAACGAATGTATTAATCCTTTTGAACAAAATAATTTTATTTCCACTATCTGACAATCTTGTATCTCTTCTCCAAACACAGCTTCTGGACTTCTAGCGCAGTGATGCCACAAGATGGAGCCAGAGTGCTGCCAATATGTCTTCAGTTCAACCCCTGCAGTTCCACCAGCTACAACTTTTCTTTTCCTGATATTTATTTTTTTCAGTATTACCGCATTTTCATAAATCTCCAATTGTGAGATAATATAGAGATTATGTTTTTATTTGAGATATACGATTAGTAGATAGTAGCATTGCAATCTGCACGCCACCACAGCACCACCAATAAGGGCCACCTGTGCTCCTGTGTGCAACAACAGGTGCTTCCAGCATGCTCCATGGCGCCCTTCATCAAAGCCTCCAGGAGCAGTTGGAAGCAATTAGAGTAATAAGGGGAGCAGCCAGTCCCTCAGATGATGACAAGTGCCAGGAAAAAAGGAGTACCCCCTCCGGCCACTTTGAAGTTCCCTTTTGCTGTCCTGCGATGTTTAGTTAGAGGAGGGGGGAGGGCAAAGGGGACCTCTGGCACAGGGGGAAAGTTGAATGGGAGTGTGTGTACACGTATGTGTGCATGTGTTAGCCAAACATGGCCAGAGACCACACGCGTAGATACTCTGTTTGAAAGGAAACATAACAAAACACATTGGAACATGGTCCAAGAAGAGCAGGCTGTAATTCTGAAGGTAAATAAACAAAGAAGGCGAGTAGCGGAGGTGCTCTCTCTACTTTCATCACAGCAGCGGGGGGAAGCTGGGCCTACAAGGGAGAGGGTAATGTGGGGTTTTCTAACCTGAGTGGCTCTGATGGTTTTCCACCAGTGGTGTGTTTGACCAGCGTGTCTTCACTGTGAGTCAGCATAGCTGTACAACACCTCGCTGTATTTATTTGTGTGGCTCTTGGGTGACGTGCCGGGCTTGCAAATGCTACTCACTGACAGCTGGAACCAACTTAGGCTAAAGCCAAGAATCCAGCCTCAAATAGGTGTTCAAGGACACAACACCTGGAATTTGACCCAGCATCTTTTAGTAAGGCTCAGGCTGGATTTGTGTTCCCCAGGGGTAACTTCCAGAGCAGACCTTGTTTTTAAAACCCAAAAAAAAAACCAGAAAAAAGTTTCAGCACAGCCTAAGTCATCACCACAGTAACATCTAATTTGTAAAGGGTGTCTTTTTGTGCCTGGCCTTTGTGGAGATTTACTCAAATTGAAATGGATCTTTCCCAACAGTTGATTCTTGTACATGAAATAAAAAAAGATTACTATCTTGGCTCTGTCACTGATATATTTTTTTCCCCCCTCCTTATGCATCTTAGTGGAACAAATTCATCTGAAGTCAGTGTTATTAAACATACGAAAGCAGTTAGGACAAGAATGGGGAAGGGCGTTGTAGAGAGTAATGAGTTAAAGCTTTTCTCGATCATACATTAAAGGCAGGGAGTGTCGACAGCCAGTCCAGACGCTTTGGAGAAGCTCCACAGTGAGAAGCCTCTCCCAGGAGAGAGAGACTGATCTGTCTCCAGCTTCTGGCTGGTCTTTCGACAGCACTACACGTGGGATCGAGCAATCAGCATGCCTTTAGTACATTCACAGTCAGTGTCAGTAGAAGCACCTGTGACAGCCAGGATGATTCTTCATCTTTTAAATTGAATTTGGCTGATGAAATAATCATTAGTGTGACTGTGATAATGACAAAAGCTCAGCCCTCGTGATGAAATAAAACTAAAGTTACACACTTTCTAGGAATACCTGACCTATGTGACTGTATACTTCAAAGAGGGCTGGACATTCACATAGCTCTAATAAGAATTTGTGGTTTATGGTAATGTTTGTCTGGGGTGGAGTTGTCTGCATTTGTCTAAAGAGTCCCTGTGAGGGTATGTTGGGATTATGTTAGATTTCTCTCCTTAATTCTCCATGTACTATTCTGTGGTAGTTTTCTTCTGTTAGGATGACACAGCTTCTCCATCTCTCCAAACTTTCGACATCTCAAAGCTCCTTTCTTCTGAGGCCCAAAGTGAGAAGCTGTGACAAGTCATCATCATACGCCCGAATCTGGTGAAACATTTAGTTACGAAGACGCTTCATTAAAGAGCAGAAAGTGGAAAATCACAATCCAAATACAGCTACAGGTGTTGTCTGCCTGTTATTTATTCTATGTATGTTGCAAAGTAGTTGCATAAATAAATATGCGATGCATTGCATCTGTTCCTGGATGTCTGTGTGCATATATTGTATATGCTTGCATGAATGTTGTGCTTCATCTGGGGCTGTGATAAATTAGGAGACGAAGCCCTTGTGGCTCCCTTATGGGCATGAAACTGTCTTACCGTGGAGGAATGCTTCAGGGGACACAGTGGGAGCATTCCTTTTAGATACCCCACGGGTAACTCTCACACTCATGAAAAATTGCCGGCATTTATGGTACTGTCTGAAAAAAACCAAAAGCACAGTAGCAGGCGGTTACTTCGTTTTACAGGAAGCTCGCGTGTGTGGAGGCAGCATCTCCACTGACTGCGTATACTGCTGTGACGTGGGTTTCTGGGAGGCCCCGGGCCTCACTAAGGGGCCTGGGGTCCTTAGGCTAAGCTTTGTTAAGGAGCCACAGAGCCCATGCTGGGGATGATTAGAACATACCTGGTGGGTCGAGCCACTTGGGCATGCTGCTGGGATCACTCCTAAATGATTGTGGCGCTTGGATGTTAGTCTGAGGCTGAAGATGGTTTGCTGCTGTGCTCTGTGTATCGGCTGGAGCTTTGGTAGCCACAGGGGCTCTAGGGGGCGGAAAGGATTCTTCCGGAACCAGTGAGGTGGATGATAAGGTCAAAGACCTTGGCACGCAGCTGAACAGGGAATAGGGAGCAAAAGAGATGTACAATTAGGCCTGCAGCTTGGTTATTTCTGGAGCCCTGAGCTACTACCTTAACTACATTACCCTCCTCTTCCACCCCAAGTCCTCTACTGTCTTGTGTCCACCTCCCTCCTCTGTGTGGTGGCCTACTTGGTCTCTGGATATGAAATAACAACAGAGTAATCCCCTTACATAACACTGCAGAAACTCAACGAAACAAGACCATTTAATTAATTTTGGGAGCATCTAAAAATAAGCAGTTCGTTTGAGGTGACGTGCGGGAGGTGGACTCATACCCCAAATGAGCTGCCCAGGACCAGAGGTCAACGGAGCACTCTATTTTTAGGTCCCATCAAAAGCAGTGATATAAAAATACTCCAGAACTGAGCCTCACAATATGTGTCAGTCATGCTTAGAGAAGCAGTAAACCTGAAGGTCACGCACTTGGAATGATGAAAGGGCCGATGTTTGATGATATTTAAAAAGGAGCCAAGTAATGACCAAAATCTCTTTAGCTGGTGGCAGGTGGCACAGTGTGAGGTTGGCCTTTGTTAGACTTGTTAAAAGACTTCATCAGCTGACATGTAAAGCCCTCAGCAAAGGGGCTAATATTCCCTAACATAACACCAAAAATGTGGGCAAAACTGGTGAACTGCTACCAGACTTTGATGTCCAAATTTAAAACAAATATAGATATCAGACCATCAGGCTGCTGATGTTAGCATCGCACGGCTGTACATGCAAAAGTTGTGGGTACATTGCCATTTCTTGTGATGGGTCAAACAAGTCTGTCTAAAGTTTCCTCCAGTGTCCAGAGGCCAGCATGCTGACTGTCTGTCCTCACAGTGGTCAGGGGCACCGGAACTCTAAATTAGCCCCGGTGAGTCAACAGGACAGCTTTCATGTAGACAAGGACTCATGTCAGATTGCAGGAGAGGTCAGGATCTAAGGGTTAGAGGTTAAGATGCAGTGTTGGTCCTTGTCTTTAACAGCTTCCTGTCTGGTGTGTTGTGCAAACCTGGGCAGTAATACCATGATACAGGTTCAAAGTAAGAAGATGACCTCTCTTTTGATATTATATTGATACTCAGGCAGGGTTTTTTTTTCTGCAGTGGAGCGACTCTACAAATGGCAATGAATGTCTGCGGGATTAGGTGTCTTTCTAACTGACTAACTTACAGATGGAGTGGCATGAAATTTCAGACATTTTTATACAACTTCCAGTGAGCCTTTGGATTTTTTAAAAACAGCCTAACAATTACTTAATGGACTGCCATTAAGTTTGGCGTATAGAGCCACGGTGCTAAGAGAATGAAGTGTAATGGCATGTTTCCCTTACTTTACCTCTCATGCCACCAGCAGGTGAAATATTTGGATTACAGGTACTAATTTCAATAACATGTTTCAAAAGAGCACCCCCACAGAAGAGTCATTGAGTTGTAAAAATAGAAAAGGTTTCCCACTCTGTGAAAGACTATATGCAAATAGTTCAACAGTGTAAGAATAATTAATACTTGTCAGCTTAAAGTTGTAAAAAAAAAGAGCTAATATCTTAAGCTATATTAGTATTTTAGTTCTCTAATATTAAAACAAGCAAAAAGACAGTCTGAATTATATAGCAGCAATTCACTTCAAGCAAATCCCATACTGCAATGTTTGTTTTTAAACGTGTATTTGCTCTTTTACATGTCACTGCAAAATATATAACAAGTTGCAACAGTGCCCCATCTCACACTTAGACTTTGAAAGTGCACCTGTTTCTGCACATGTTCTGTAGTACTGCAGGGTCAGTTGGCGACACAGCAGGGTACTCTACGGTGATGTTTGCTGCTGTGGGGCTCTGCAGTATTGGCAAACCGCTTGTTTTTTTCTTGGCTAAGTGGCAATTTCTAATAACCAAGTAAGAATAGATAAGACAGAGTCCTTTACTGCCTCTCATCTTTGAAGGCAGGTACGCCTTCTCTTCATCTGACGGACAGGGTAATGGTTTTATTTCCCCGGACATAAAAAATAAACCCTCTCCAAAAACAGCAAAAGAGCAGATCCACTCACAATGAGCTGTTTTTTTTTTTATTATTATTATTATTTTATTTTCATAAAAAAGACTCCCCTGGAAAAACAACAATAAATTTGTAAGAGCTTCAAAGTGCTCTAACTTTTCTGTACATAAAACAAAGCACCGGCAAGTTCAAAAACAGCTCAGTCGCTCAGCCCATCATCAAACAAATATCTTGCAAAAGACTGAGACAGACGCTGAGAGAGAGAGAGAGACAGAAATGGTGGGAGAGAAAGAGAGGGGTTCCTCTCAATTTGACTTACTGTGTAGAGGTTTTTATAGTGTCTGACTAGAGGACTCCTTTCTCTTTTACATTCTCTAACTTTGTTTGCAGTCATTCTTTATATGGTGATATTTTCCTAGAAAGGACAGAAGTAGCCAAAAAAAAAGGTCCCTATTTGTCCGCATGCTTTAAATCTGTAGGGTCCTTGTTTGTTCTAACAGCTAATATTCTGTCATATAAAAGCAGAGACTACTGCAACCAGATATCCTGGAGGAGCTGCTGGATACACTACACAGGCAGAGGAGTATCAGGACGCACATCAATGGGAGGGCAATATCCTGCATTCTGATTCTGTCAAGAGGCACAGCCGTGACATGTCTGAGTGCCCAAAGAGAAAAGGCCAGGTGTCCCCAGATCCTCTTCCATTTCTTCCAATCTAAAGCTGATCTTACTAACTAACAGCACCAGGGATCTACCACCCCTGGCACAGGAACCTGAATCACTGAGCTGTAGAGCTGCGTGGAAATGAGGAATTAGATTACTTACAATTGCTGCTTGGCAAAAGACAAAAAAACCCAAAAAAATCTGAAAGAAGAAAACAGGAGCTTTAATGTTCAGTGCTGCAGCAGGATGTGAGGCGTTGCAGATTACCAACACTCTTGATCTAACCATGTAACTATACAGTGTACCTCACTGCCTCGCTCCCACTGTAACTGCAGAAACGCATGAATATTGATTCAATAAAAAAAATGTGAAATATCAAAACTCAAGGAAGAAGTTTGAAGAAGCTTGATCATCTTTAAAACTACAAATAATGTGGCACTTAAATAACACAGAAGAATTATATTTATATTACATGCTTTGAATAAAAACAAAGAAACACAGATCAGCCACAAGAAAAAGGTAAGTATACTACTGTTATTATCACACTCTTAAGTCAATAAAATCTGAAGAATCAGGGGCTCCAAACATAAGAAGGACCACTTAATGGAGCGACGCTGTATTTAATAAAGTCAGTAAAGCCAGCCCAATTGCAGACTTTATGATATATTTCTCCAGATATCACAAAATGCCATCACAGGTTCTGCAGGTACCTCTTGAAAATGATAGATTGCCCAGCCCAGAGCCTGTCCCAACTGGGACAGGCAGCCACACCACCATTCACACTCATGGCCAATTTAGAATCACCAATCCACCCAACACTTCTAACTGCATGTCTTTGGACTGTGGGAGGAAACAGAAAACCCACACAAACACGGGGAGAACACGCAAACTCCACACAGAAAGGCCTCGACCAAGGTGGATTCGAACCTTGGACCTGCTTGCTGTGAGGGAGGAATGCTAACCACCTTGAATATTAATTGATTATAGAAGTCACTTGTATTAATCATCCTTCAAAAAACATTTAAATTGCATGACTCAACATTAAAACAAAGCAGAGTGTACAAAACTGTTTCCTTCAGAAGACTGTAAATTATGACAAAACTACTCTTACTAGTTTTTGATAATTAAGCCACTCTTGTGTGTAACTCAATTAACACTAATTTAGCATCAGCTAGAAGGTTTTTAGCCCTCATAGGACATACATTTACATTCCACTGAGGTCATGGGTAACGTTTTTACACAAACTGGGGTCTGATGGTGCAGTGCTGCTGACCCAGCTGGTGAAAACACAGACAGGACTGGATGTGACATGCACTGTGCTTCTGAGGTTATGAAACCTCGCATTTGCTGACGGCAGCCCTATCTCCTTCCTTCATCTTTCTTTGCTGAAGAAATATTGTCGCAATATGAAAAGGAAGGTTAGATGCTTAGCTACAATGTAAAACCACAGCCACTGCATCTCTGATGCTGAGAAGGGAAGCAGAACTTGTTCATCTACAGCTGAGTAAACTATTTAAGTCTATCTTATATGACTACAGACATGATTTTTTTTTTTTTAAATGGAAAACCTCAAAATGTGGTAATGATAGAGATACATAAACATAGACATGTTTGATTGCCAGACTTCCTTTTGTTGTTTCACAGTGTGTTTGAAGTCTGGGGAGAGCGAGTAAAATCGTACATCGCTGCACTTTCTCGGAATCAAAAACCAATGATAAAAATCTGCTGGATGACATTCATAGATACATCTACCAAGCGCTGCACAGGCAGACAGGCCTCTGAAATCTCTCACTGTCCTCTCAAACCAGCTGTGTTAATCCTGACCGCAATAAGGTAAGCTGTAGATCTGTTTCCTGTGCTGCCAATAAATATGGCTTAATTACTCTCCAGCGGAACTGTTGGAACAGATGTTACAGTTGCATCCCTGCTCCTGGCTGAACTACATATTGATGGTTCACAGACTGTTTACACGCTTCTCATTCATCTGTGCTATGACCATTCCCGGTTGTAGCCGTTTGCCAGCCCAAGTTTAGTGGTTTACATAGCTGAGCCCCTCCAGCATGTGGAGTCCATGCTCTTTACCCTCTGCTTGTTTCGTGACTGCACGCATGCAAATAAATACAAAGTGAAGATGTATGTTCAAAAGTAACCCATAGAGGAGCGGGCCTCGCAGGCCTCGCGGGCATGGGATCTAAACAGACTCTGATGACTGTATATGTGGAGTGAGTTAAACAAGTGACACAGAACATTATGCTTTGATCTGCTAATTATAGCAGAAAACAACCTGGAAACGAAGCCGCCGTGATCTGATTGACTGCATTACCTGCGTTTTCCACATTGCACACACTAAAAATATCCAAGACACAATGTTGAGGTCCAGCAGGTTATGGCCTTTGTTCTATCAGATTTTTCTCTCACTGTGTTTACAGATTCACAAACAAAACCATAATGATTCTTGAAAACATCCTTTCCCAGTCTCAAGAGTTTCGAAGCTGCTGTTTTTTTTGCCACTCGAGGGCAGCAAACTGTGAGCACAGCATTGGCATGCAATGAATTTGCTGGCTTAATTACACATCCAGCAGTTGCAGATAACTGCTGTTGGTCACATGAGGACTGCACGGAGCAATTATTGCTTTTTAGCTCTGTTCTCAGTCTTAACTAACTTCTGACAGAAAATTCTGGCTGTTAATTTACTCAGCTGTGGTTGCCAGCGATCACTGATTGTGTCTGTCTGCCATACTGGCGCTGCAGAAAAACAAAGCTGTAAAGAGCAGTTTCCCATCAACTTTACTGATACCAGTCAACTTTATGACGACAAGTTTCAAGAACAAAAAAAGAGGACGAAACTGTTTTACAAAATCTGTAAAACAGTTGCAGGTTAGAAAGTTTGGAATGCGCTGAAACTCCCTTGCATAGACTGTATATAAAATTTAAAGGACTCTGCATTTTGAAGCCTCAGTGTTTGGCTGTGTTGTTCTTGTGGGAAGCCAAAGTGGCCACATTCTGACAAGAGGGAGGATTGTAACAATTTTTATGAAACTGCAAGACCGCCATGCACAGAGAGCTTCAAATTAGTGCTAAGGAAGATACTGATAAACTGCTCGAATTTCACCCGGCAAAACAGAAACGCAAAAGTTTTGGCTGTACAAGCACAGCGAGCGACATTATTTTGCCATTAAAAATGCTGCACAAGACACACGCAGTGCAAACACAGTTGAGAGGTTCAGTAATGTGATGTGCATTAGTGGAGGCGAGCCCTAGCAGAAAGCTAAATGGCAACCTGTGTCGATGGCACACCTGTCAACTGATTTTGAACTAAATTTAGGCCATAACAAAACAAAAATAGATAAGTCATATAAAAAAGAAATCACCCCTGTACTGTACTGTCACAAAGGGGGAAATTTTCCATAGAGACCAAAACTGTTTTTTTGCACCAGGCTGTAAATTCAGTATAAGGTCAGCATCTTACTCATGAATCTTTCTTCCAATGGCAAAAGAAAACATTTGATTACTGTTGAGCTGTCATTTTTATCTTGCAAAGATTGTGCGTTTCTCAAAGGCATTAATACCTGCACCTCAGCGATGCCTTTAATTGCCATTTAGCATTAAGCTGGCTGAACAATAAAACCCAGGCTGCGGGGATGTTGTCAGGTTTAATGAGGCCCTTGGTGAATGAGGTCTGCTGTGTCGGCACCACCAAAGGCTGCTCCCTGAATTCGCCTCCAGTGGACCAGAGTGGTCCCGTAGGGATTTGATGGGCTGAGGGAGCACAGACTGTCACCCCCCTCCACACACACACACACACACAGTGTGTGAGTGTGAGTGTGTGAGTATGTGTGTGTGTGGGGGGGGGAGCAGCCACAGTGGCATCAGTAACCCTTGCTGTGTGTGGATACGCAGACAGAGCGCCGCAACAGAATGACATGGAATTAAGAGGATCAACGCATGGAGAGAAGAAACTTTTATGAGGTCCAACAGCAGCTGGTGGTCGTGCACATCACCTGATTGTAAAGAGTAAAATATGGCACATTTGTCCCATTGGTGGAATTAAAGAATGAGAACATACAGTGTCAGCCGCAGGGACAAACAGAATTATGGAGACACTGACATGAAACACAAAAGAGAACAGAGACAAAAAAAAAAGTAAAAGCAATAACAACTGTGAACTCTGGGCCCAAATTTAAGAGGGCTACATGGTTCACAGTTTCACATGGAGTCCTCCGCCTTCAGACCCCATTCCAGTTACTTTGATTCTTTATTCACCAATCCCCTCTTTTAACCCCCACCTCCCCATCCTTAAGTCCAGCTGATGGAGGCTCTTTTGTCAAGCAGCACCCAGGCAACAACATCAAAGAACTGCTGGGTGACTGAAAAACAAAACAAAACTAAAAACTAAAGAAATCCCAGAGGGAATGGAGATATTCAGCACCCTGGAAAGGGGAGCAAAAAAAAAAAAAGGACCTACTATATATACACAGGAGAAAGAAAGAAAGAAAGAAAGAAAGAAAGAAAGAAAGAAAGAAAGATGTTGGATATTTGTCATCATTAACTGAATACACAAAGGTGTGGGTTGGGTCATTCTCAGTTTGATGACAACAATAAACAAATGAAAAAAGACATTAGACTTTGCATAAGACCTTAATGACACTTTCTTTGTGTTGGATCATCAAAGCCCATTAGGGGACAGAGAAAGGGCCTCCATTGCTGTTCGTGACCACTTCCTCATTCAGTGACAGATGAATTGGAGGATAGTTGGATTGTTGTGCAAGACAATGTCATGCTTTTGGACTGAATGCTTTGATCTCAGGGGATGCCCTTGAAGCTTCATCAAGGGTTGATATGTTAACAACCTGTCTGGTTATTCTAGTTCTATTCTCCACCTACTTCCCTGCCAGTCAGAGCTCCAAGGGAAAGGGGACAGTGGGAGGGGTAAGGGGAGATAAAAGCCTTTCATCTCTTTGCCCCATATGGGAGTCCTGTAGAGTCTCGCTCTGCATGGCAGCATGCCTTGTCTCGTACCCACAAAGTGCCCGCCAGTGACACACTGACTCCAGAGCTTGGCACCAGGTCTTCAGTCAGCGTTGAGCAAACCCTCTATTCAGCAAGATGGAGGAAACACAACTACATTGGGCCCGCAGCTTATAATTAAAAGTCCTTAGCCTCAAAGAGCACAGCATCTCAATCTTAATGGTAGGCTTCAATCTGAGGCAGTGGTTTAATACTTACTCTGGGTCCCATCAGATAGGGATGTGGACATAGTAGGAAGGGAGACATTAGGACTACAAAGAACATGTGTCCCATCAAGGATTAGAGGTTCATTCTTCCCTCAGTAGCCTAATTGCTGGATTGGCTGGATCAAAATCACTTCATCGAGATCAAGGCCACTGTCTTCTTCTTGTCTAACTACTCTGTTGCACAATAACTCAACAAAAGCAGTGGCAAACCAGGGGAGGGAGCGAGGGTGGCGGTGGTGGTGGGGGGACCAGAAGTCATGGAGCAAAGATGAATGTAGTTCATGTTTAGAGAGCATGTTGTGTGATTAAGGGAAGCCCACATCAAACATTGTGGCTTAAGAAAACCACCAGTTGAAAAACAAGTTGCTTCTTCAGTGCAGAGTAGCACAGCCTGGAGATGCTGTTCAGAAGGCAGCCCAACCCAAAACTACCCGCCTGTCTGTCTTTTGAGACAAGCGGAGAAATAAGAGGCATCATAGATTTGCAAAGCACTAGGAATTTGTTCTCAATGAGCAGGATGAGCTACAGACTTTGAGTAAAGTGAACTATAACGGCATAAACATCCATGAAATTTAAGAATGAATTCAAATTAAAAGAGCATCTCATAACTTAAATATCAAATGCCCAATGTATTTTAACAGCTTAACCTTTTGCCCATCATCCGCTGAGTGCTGCTACATTTTGTATAAAAATGTTTTGCATAATAGGGGACACAGAATTCTTCTCGAGTCTTTTGTTTGGCTTAATATTTCTATATATTTGGACAAAACCTCAATGCCCTCGTAGGAGTTCTCTCATACATCTGTGAGAAATGCTAAATGAAAAGGATGGATAACACCCCCTTTTCCCACACACAGAACTTCACTGGACAGAAGAACAGCAATGTTGTGGCCACATGTGAGATCTTGTTTACTTAGCTTGCCTTTTAACTGCAGGAATCTCGTGATTTAAACAGCAACATGAAAAATTATCGTCACGTTAGACTCTCGCCGTTTGATTGGAATAGGAGAAAGTGTGTATATGTCGACCCACATCAGGTAGATCACGAGATGCACATAATCGAGATGTCTCCCGTCTCACCCACACAGAAACACAAAATTCAACAGCCTCTTAAGTAAAGATATGTTTATTTTATAAACCGTAATCATGGAACTCTCCTCTTTAAACAATAAACTTTCAACTACTTCATCTCTCTCCTTGCCAGGACCACATCAAACAAATCCCGAGGTCAACAAGGGTCAGCAAAAGGATTTGGATAATGATGAGGCTCAGAGAAAAAGACCGAGGGTGGTGAAAGAGAGATGGCAAAAGAAGGGGAGGGGAGCTGATGGGAACCAAAGGAAGAATGGAAACTGGTAGAGAGAGGAAAGGTGCAAAGGCTAGGTCTTGTAACGACATACCCCTTGATTACATTGTTGCACAAATAAACAGACCCTCTGCAGGCTCCCTGGAGCCCAGCTGTGGCGCAGGAGAGGAAAGCTTTCATTTCAAGGGGCTGAGGCTCGGAGCCAGGGCAAGTGATGGGATGAGGCTTGACCGTCTACCCCCACACCATCTCCATCAGCAAGTCAATGAACAGAGGAGCAGGGAAACATCGTTTCAGGAGCTCCCATGCTTATATACCATTTCCTGCACTTACAGATCACCTAGGAATGCCGTCAGCATGTGGATTAATAACTGTCAATCTCTGAGAGCTACAGAGAGGAGCTGTTTAAGTTGAAAAGAGGAGAGAAATATGTTGCATAGCTGTGCCTTTTAATGATGATGAGGGACCAGTGTATGGGGTCAGATAAGTTTCGGAGGCAAGAAGCTGAGAGAGAGACAAGGTTCAGATGCCCTTGAGCCACATCTGTAATCGTCTTTCGATTCACCTCCGACCATTACAGAGTCCTGGTCCTCTCTTCTCTCTGTGCCCTGCAGCTATCAAAGCCCACATCAAGGCATGCCCCTGCCAAATGTATGCTGCCCCTATTAAGGGGCCATCATCAGATAAACAAGATAAACAAGTCCTAATTCCTGGCAAGACTGATCAAAAGACTCAATGTTAACCCCATGGCCAATTTCGGAGTAGGCAAAAATCAAACGCAGATGAGGTCATATGGAAATAGGCACAAAAGGGATAGTGAAGAGGGTGGAGACAACAATGGAAATGGTTTGGAAACCGGGGGGGGGGTATGCATCTTAATATCCACAATGAATTGCACCCTTATCCTCACAGGAAAAACAACATTCCTGCCCTTTGCACAGACATGTGCACCTGTTCACCACCACCACACATCAACAACAAAATAGCACCAGACAGTGAATCCCTCTGACACATCTTGGAGTTAATACTAAGGGACGTGCTCCAAGTTGTAAAAATCGTCTTGGC
>JAMQGT020012115.1:0-60044 GCA_024447675.2 Pterophyllum scalare | reverse complement strand
TTTTGTAACCAAATGTCTCAATACCCAAACCAACAAAGCCGTGGCTATCAAGGTCAACAAGAACGACCCTCAAATTTTGGAACAGGCAAAACTGGAGATGTTCATCCTCGACAAGCTGCGATGCTTGGATCCAGACAGGTGCAACATTGTGAAATGGAATGGCTTTTTCCTCGACAGCGGGCGGATATGCCTAAATTTTGAACTACTCGATCAAAGCCTCTTCGATTACATGAAGGGCCGCAACTTCCAAGGTCTTACCGTTAGTGAGCTGAGGCCAGTTTTATATCAGCTGGTCAAATGCCCTGTCCCACCTGACTTCCATGGGAATAGTACACGCTGACCTCAAGCCAGAAAACCTGATGGTTGTGAAACGCCATCAGTCTCCAATCAAAGTCAAAGTCATCGATTTTGGACTGGCTTGTCCCGTGTCTGCAGTGCTTCCAGGTGACTGTGTGCAGAGCCTTTGGTACAGGGCGCCAGAGGTAATGCTCCACATTCCATTTAATCAAGCCATTGATATGACATGTGGTCCCTGGGCCTGATAGCTGTGGAGCTTGGCCACAGGGAATCCACTCTACCCTGGTAGAAGCGGAGTTTGATGTTCTCAGATTTATAATAGACACTTAGTGTCCAAAACCTAGCTGCATACTGAAATTGTACACTGAGCAGCAACAATGAAGAGCTTGACATTAAATCATGTAACCACAAATCAGAGCTGGCAATCTTGCAGGAAAAGTGCAGATGCCTTGCCACTCTTGCTTCTGCTAGCACTATCTATTCTACATCAAATCTGCCCAAATTGTCCAAGTGTGGAAAACCCAATACTCATTTAGCTTATGATACACCAGCCCATTATTAAGTTGCTAACCAAAAATATATATAATTTTTGGCTTTTTATTTCTCTCTTGCAGTTTCACTTCCCCTCACCCAACAAGCGTTCACGGCAGATGGCCGTCCTACCAGAGCACCGCGTTCTGCCGGAGGTTTCTTCCTGTCAGACAGGGAGTTTTTCGATCCCCACTGTTGCCAACGTGACTTGCTCATAGGGAATCATCTGCATTCTTGGGGTGGGGATTATGGTGGAAATTGAAAGAAGGAAAAAAAAAAAGCCTATTAAACAACAGATATAATCTTGACCTTGGACAAGGAACCATCATATTCAAGTGTCACTGAGGAGCAACAATTCATTGAAAAAGGAAAATGGGCTAAACTAAAAATTTTGACCTTAAATTTGGGTTTTTCTATCTGGGTGGTCAATACTTAGAATGGTGTTACTGTTTTAACATACTGTTGTAACTGTTTTAAGTCAAATTAAATAAATAAAAATTAAAGATCAACTAACATCAAGTGTTGTTTTGTAATTCTTGTATTACATTGTATAATTACCTTGACAACTGGCCTCAGGAAACTCAACTGTCACTTCTACAATTAGACAATATTTTGTACACAAACCATCAGACCCTGCCTATGGGCTTACATTTGGGTTCCTCATTCACCAGCAAACCTGACACAAGGAGAAACCTGGGTTTCAGTATCTTGCTTTAGAGAGGCACAAACAGAAAAGAGTTTAAAAATTCCTCAGATTGTTCAGTCTTTGATTCATTTTTACATTTCAACAAAGGTTTTTCTTTGGCTATAGTTTTGGGTCCCAGAGTACTGTTCGCTTATTAAACTCAAAGTGCAGACTCACAGACTGAAGTTCAGTGCATTTATTTACAGCAATGAAACAACAAAAAGTCTTCTCAATGGAATTATGCAAAGCAGTTACGGAGGTTCGAGGCCTCCAATGAAAAGTACAGACATGCTGTACTTAAGTAGAAAAAAACGATATTTATGTTAAAAATGACTCTGGTAAAAGCTGAAGTACTGATTCAACTTCTTTACTCAAGTAAGAGGGGAAAAAGTACAGACTCCAAAATGTACTCAAAGAAAGAAAGTAAAAGTAGCTCTTTGAAGGATGTTTCTACCAGCTATTTCTGGTACCTTATGCTATATTAATGTAATAATAAAACAATATTATTACATGAGAATGCAAAATTTATTTCAATCCAAATTCAAATTTTAATGAATGCACTCAGCTTGAACAGTGTTATGTAAGACATGAGCAGAGAAAAGAAAAAAAGAATTTTAAATTTTATATGCTGTTACCTTCATCTAAATGCTGGGATTCAGCAGGTCCTCCCCTAGCATTGTTTGCAGTGGCTCAGTGTGGGTAAAAGAATCACAATTCACAGTAATTTCTACTGTGAGCTTCAGTAGACTTTCTTTGTATGCAGACTGTGATCAGCTGCTGCTGCTCTGAGGTTTATTCAGCTTTGTGAATTTACACAACAGAATTCAGCAAGATCAAGATGTAACCCAGTATTTCACAAGCTATCTAGGCTGATTTCCATCCCCTACACTGACAGTGTACTGTTCATACTGTCTTTACACCAGCCGGAATACAGTTGGTATACTGGCTAGTATGCCAACTAAGGGGGATTTGAGTGAATGAATCTAAGCTTCATCAGCTTAAATTTAAACTAATCTCTTCTACTCTTGTTGCAGCCTAACAATGACCCTGAACAGCACAGCCATGTGCACCAGTCCAACACAGAGCTTTACTGTTAATTCACCACAGTACAGCAAACTGACCTGTTTATCCTGCACTAAACTGCAGTATTTTCATGCAACCTTTAAATAACACAGTTAGTCTACCTCAGTTTGTTTTGCGGGGTGTTTCACAATATGAAAAAAGTAAACTTTACATCATACACAGATCCAAGATTGGAATTTAAAAATGTAAGCTTTCATCAGATGGTAAATGGACTAGTTCTTATATAGCATTTCTGCTCTATCTGCATTCAAAGTGCTTATAATTGGGAACTGGTTCCACAGAAGACGGGCCTGAAAGCTGAAGGCTCTGCCTCCCATTCTACTCTTAAGTATCCTAGGAACCACAAGTAAGCCAGCAGTTTGAGAGAGAAGTGCTCTATTGGGGTGATAAGATCCTCTGAGGTCTTTAAGATAAGATGGGGCCTGATTATTTAAGATGTTGTATGTGAGAAGGAGAATTTTAAATTCTATTCTGGATTTAACAGGGAGCCAATGAAGAGAAGCCAATATGGGAGAAATATGCTCTCTCTTTCTAGTCCCTGTCAGTACTCTAGCTGCAGCTTTTTGGATCAGCTGAAGGCTTTTCAGGGAGCTTTTAGGACAGCCTGATAATAATGAATTATAATAATCCAGCCTAGAAGTAATAAATGCATGATTTAGCTTTTCAGCATGACTCTGAGACAAGATGTTTCTAATTTGAGAAATACTGCACAAATACAAAAAAAAACAGTCCTACATATTTGCTTATTGGGGACATATCATGGTCAAAAATGACTCAAGATTTTTCACAGTGCTACTGGAGGCCAAGATAATGCCATCCAGAGAAAGCATCTGGTTAGACGCTACCAAGATTTGTAGGGCCGTATACTATCACATCAGTTTGTAGAGACAAGACAAGACAGGGTGTTAACACTGCATAGTTAACTCATAATTCATATTTTACAGGTGGGAAAATAGACCCACTGCTGAAGAAAGTTAAGACTCAGTGACTGCGACTGGTGGTGGTGTATTCGATTAGTTGTTGAGATAAATTTCAGATGTTATGCAGAGCCTGTCCACACAACATTTGAAAAAAAGAGTGGCTGAAGCAAAGTTCAAATTGTATTTACCTTAATTAAGCAGCGTGCAGAGATGAGCAAAATCAACAGCAGTGAACTGTAAGGCTGCATCACAACATAGATGTATATATGGCCAAAATATAATCAACTCTTTGCCAAAACTGGGCTCAAACTCTGAAATAACACAAACTGAACTGCTGAATGCTGGCTATATTTCACTATTTCAAGATTCACTCATGACCATTCTAAGAGCAACAGGGGACTGTCTCCATGGGAACTTGGTCAAACACAGTTACAAAATCCTCCAAAGCCCTCATTTTCCTTTATTTGACCCATAATAAACAGATAAGGTTCAGTTCAAGACTATGAACAGCCTCAATGTATAACATTTAGTGTGAACACACACACACACACGTGCGCGCACACACAGCTCTTTGATACAGACGGATAAGAAGTGTGTACGTTGGCTACAGTAGTATTGATTAAGCTGTTAATCCACTGAGGTATTGATGTCACACACTTTGTCAGTGTACAAAGGAGACACACACACACACACACACACAGCAGGCAGCAGGACCCTGGCATCACAGACAAAGCCTGATTAGGTATTCTGCACACACCCATAATATCTGTCACATCTGCAGCAATCAAAGTTTGCCGCAAACACACTGCACACTGGGGAGCTGAATGTCCTGTCTTCCTTTTCAGTATATAAATGTATATTCAAAAAGCTGAATTTTCAGTTATACACTTTTATTAAGTTTTTATGGATAGGGTATGAAAATACTCAACTACTGGAGGAGTGTCAAATTCAGTTTTGTTCATGGGACACTGTAAAAAGAGCAACACCTGTTTGTTTTTTTCTTCTTCATTTCTTTCTAACTATAGACATAGCTGGTGGACTTTGTTAGATATTCTGAAAATCTTTTAAGCATTGAACTTTAATTATATCAGATATTTTTTGATAGCTAAGACTTTAACCCACTGGATTGAGCTGATTCTGTAGTTTTGGCTTAGTTCAGTGGTATAATTAGCTTCACAGCATGGAGTTAGAAGCAACTTTCCTGAGTGGTTATGGTTGTTCTCACTATGTATCTATATACTGTATGTATGCTGCATACATGCTTCTATGCTATCTGATGTATGCTTTGATGCTATCCCCATTGCTGCTGCAGTGGGGATAGCATCATTTGGGACCAATGACCTCTGTGATTAAAATCCTGTTTACAGCTCCGCTGAGTTGTTCAAGATCCATCTGTAGCTATATGGGTTCCAGCTCTGTTTTCTTTTTTTATGCGCGTGTGTGTGTGTGTGTGTTCCCAGAGTGTCTGATTTAGGTCACACCTCCGCAATGTGGTTTATGTGACTGAAGTGGTGGGTTTTTAGAGGGAGAGCACGAGGAGGAGAGATAGAAAGTGAGAGAGCGGGAATCAGCGTAACCATGGCAACCAAAGCAGAGGGATGCTGAGAGCACAGGGCTTTGTCTTTACACATATACTGTAGGACAGTTCTAGAGCATAGCCATCTGCACACACACACATGCACACAGGGCCATCTGCAGTCCTGCATCCGGGCCAGCGAGGCGGAAGAACCGGGGCGCCTCCCTCCACGCCTAATTGCAAGAGTCATAGCAACCATTACACCCCGTGGCATCATTACCATGGCAACCAGCCATCACCCATCATCATGCACCCCACACTGTATAATGCACATGCTCCCTGCATTCTCAGCTGATGCTTTTCTCTTTGTCTTTGTGTCCCACTCTGCTGCCTCAGCTTCTCCTCTGCATTATTGCATCTTTTCTTTGTTCCTGTTGATTTTCATTTCCTGAAAGGCAAACGCAAATCCATCCCTCATCTCCCTCCCACTTATTGTATAACATACACAGCAGGGATATGGGGGCAGAGGAGAAAGATAATTTCAGAAAGGGGGCACAAAGACAGGTTTGAGAGAGGACTAGACGGAATTAGAAGGCAGCATATGTAGGCAGTAGAAAAACCTGGACTTCCTCACATGGAGGTGGAACAAGACCTCAAGTTAATACAGCATTTCCTCATGTATTTGTGTATGCGCCTGTCTGCCACACTGTCTGCCTGTTTGTCTGTTAATCATTTGGTCACTGCTATCTGGCTAGATCTGTATCTCACCCCCCCCCAATCCCATGTTTCAATAATCAAGGAATGTGTGTGAGGAAATGACAGTGTTTTATCAGCGAGGTCTGGTCAAACAGGACACACACGTATATACAATACACACTCAGGCATACCGCTTCCTCGTGTCATGCAAACCTGCCCATGGGGTCTATTGGTTTTAATAAAAAATGGAATTCAGCATGTGAGTCCTCATGAGAATCAGGTGCAATGTCCTGAACACTCCCCCTCTCACACATACACACACAAACACACTTTCGAATGCATTGTGTAACTGCCGACCTCCTACAGAGGGACAATAATCTGCCTCCATGCAAAAAGTGCTGTTATCTGTGTGGACTCATAAACCCTCACACACAATAGACATCCACAACGGCCTGATTTTCACATGTCCTTTTGTTTAACATTTGACTTTCTTCCTTACTGGATTATGTTTAGGCAGTGTTGTCTATTTTCTTTGTGTAGGTCAAATGTGTGTCTACTGTGTGGTAGGTGCGTGTTTAAAAAAAAAAAAAAAAATTTATGTTGAGCATTTTCTCTTCCGTTCAGTCTGTGTTCACTTCTCCTTTTGAAGTGTTTAACGAGAGCATACAATAGGATTTAGAGTGGGGCGATTAGACATCAGTATGTTTTGGGGTTGAGTGACTTGCACATGTTCTGCTCAGAGGGCTTTAAGATGAGGCAGTATGTGTGAGTCTTTCTGAATCTACACATCTCCTGTTTGAAACCACTTTTAAGAGGTAATTCACCCATCAATTTACCAAGCCTGTTGTTCACAGTAGTTGTGAGAGGAAGTATAGTATTGTGTTCAGATGGAATCTGGATGACTAGGTGAGTGGAGTGAAGTTCTTAAAACTGGTGTCAGGTTGGATTTAATTTTTATTTAACTTAGAAGTAGCACATAGTTGGTTACCTTTATGATGTTTTATGTGTTGAAGTTGCAATACCCACTAAAACTTCAACCTAAAAACCCGTCAAACGTTTGAAATCCACTGGCATATGATGACTAAAATGTCTAATACTGTAGTTTGATAAAACAATCCCAACAAAGCAGATTTTCTTCACAGCATTCAAGGCTATCACATTACATTTGTAGGAATGTAGACTGTGGCTAACCTAGTTAATCTGTCTGTGTGTGTGAATATACTGTGTTTGGTTTAGGAAAGAGGGCAACACAGGAGACAAGGCAATCGCTTGCTCAGAGGCTCAAATGGACACTACACAGACTTTTAAGTAGGGAGCCAAATAAGTTTAACATCCAGTCTGACTGCTAGAAAGCTGCAGAGCCGCAGAGTATAGGTGAAAACGGTGTTATTTTTCCTGTGTCACAAAACATGGAAATGTTAGTTCTATGTACATGTACATGTAAAAAGCAGGACATGGCAGGTATCAGATACAAATATCCATGTGCAGTTTTATGTCTTCCTCAGTTTTTTCATCAGTTTTAGCTTGCAGGACTCTAACACTGACTCATTATGTGGGATCTTTTTTTATTTTACTGTCTTCACATTTACCATGCACAGCTTTATGTCTCATTAGGAAACTTGTCTCTTATAGTCTCACATTTAAAAGCATTTATTTGGCATTATTCATGTGCTTATTATTATTATTATTGTTGTTATTTTTTTATTTCTTTCAGACAGTCAAAAGACTCTTAGATGAGTCTCCGAAGAGTAAAATTGGCGGGGCAAATGACTCAAACCTGCTAGATAGAGAAACTAATTGCTGTGTACGTGTTCTGTTAGTCAGACGGCACGTGCTGGCTTTTCAGACATTTTTGACGCAGTGTCTCAAAGCATGTGTCTGTCTTTTCTTGCTTTAGATGCGTACAGATGCAGAGAAGAGATCTTTAGTGGAGAGCGGTCTGTCCTGGGATTCTGATGATAACAAACCCAGCCGCAAGAGCCAGGGCAGCAGCATCTATGAGACAGGAAGTCTCAAGTCTGAATCTGCCAATAAATGGAAAAAGACGCGGCCACAAGGAGAAGGTCCGGAAGGAGGGAGGGGTGAGCTGAAGAAACCTCAAACCCTGGGTCAAGGAAATGTGTTTAAGAAAGGAAGAAACCCACCTGTGGGAGTAACGTCCCCAATCACGCACACCTCTCAGAGCGGGCTGAAAGTGGCAGGTGAGTGGGGAAACACACAAACACGGTGATGCGTGTAATATATATAGTTTTACTTGAAATGGTTTCTTAACCTGAACAGGCTGACACATTTCTCAGGACGTCTTTTAATAGTCCTTTCTTTCTGGCAGTCTCTCACCCACACAGTCACAGACACACTCTGTGTCTCTGTCACACACTTTCATCCACAGCTGCAGCCCACCCTCTGGGCCTTTAGAAAGTGGTGCCATGTATCAAACGCCCATCACCACCCACACCCTTCCTGCCTGCCAGCCAACGACACACACACACACACGCTGACCAACACTGTTTTTTCTTCCTATAGCCTTTCCTATCCAAGCTTTATTTTTGTGTTGAACAGAGAGAATTTATAGTACTAAAATAAGGGCTTTTATAGAGCGTGTGTGTGTGTGTGTGCTTGTAGTAGTGTGTGTTGTGAGTGCAGACATGCCTGAGATTGTGCCAGCCTTAAAGAGCGTCACCCATCACACTTAACACACACTTGCTGACACACAAACAGCACAATGGTGGGGATTGTGCAGCTGCCTTTTAGGCACACCATCTGTGTGTTGTTTATGTACACACACACACACACACACACACAGACTTACATACATACAGTACAGACAACCGAAACAGCAGGATATTAGTTGCCCTGTTATGTGCCAGTCCAGATAGCCAGAGGTCTGAGTAAACAGTCCTCTTTCTGTGTAACTGTCCTGTGTTTCCATTGCCAGCTGTTGAAATGACAGATATGCCAAACAAGTGTGTTGAACTCGCCTGTGATCTGTGTGCCAGGCTGTTATTGTTATTGATGTCAGCATCATGAATCTGCTATCATGGCTGCACAATGTGCCACTGAGTTTGAGGCTGTAATAAATCAGGTGATGAAGTCAAGTGAAAACAGATTTGGGAACAAGTTTTTCCTGTTTATACCTATAAGCAACAAAAACTTGCAGGGAAGCTCAAGGCTTTAGTCACATGAGGAGCAATGATTCTTAGAGTTACACAGAACTCAGTTGGCAGGAAGCTTTGTGTCTCGTTTGTTATGTGTCTTGTGGAATTGTAGGAGTCACAGAGTGTGTGACACCTGAAGAAGTAACAATATATTGGGATGAATACTGTGGTATTGTATATTCCACATGTCCAGCACAAACCATACTTTTAGTAAGTGTAGAACAAAATTTTAGCAGTGACTTAAACATATTATCCATAAAACTGATGTAATATTACATGATGTGCGCTCTGTTTACTTCTGTGTCTTTATATTGTAGTTCTGCTGTGGCTACATCTCTGAAAATTCTGTACTGAAGTTGTGAAACACTCAAGAGATAAAGTTGCGAATTTGGGCTATAAAAGTAAAATTGTCTCCATGTGACTCATATTAAAAATTTAAATGTTTTTCCAAATAGAAATGAAGAATATATTTGTCGATATTAGTTGAGCCTTGGAGCCTCAATTAGTTCATAGGTGGCATACCCTTTGTTATCCTTGTGAGTTGTGATGTGGTACAATAAGACCTCATTGTAAGAACAATGATTTTGTGAACTGGTTTTTGTTAGCTTTTTTAGTCTGAGCACACTGCATATTTTCAAGTGTTCATCATTACTATATGTTATCGCTGAGCTGTTGACAGGTCATACATCTTTTTCCTCAGTCACAGTAGACTAACTACAGCTAACATTTGCCAGCCTCTTACGTACACACAAATAGCCACTGTATCTTAATAACATATACATGGTCACACATGGTCCTGGTGTTACAATTGATGAGAGATGATTTCAGCAGATTTGTCTAGTCTTGCAAAAAGGTGGTCTGCCCCCCTGGGAGACTGGTAGGAATGATAGATGGGTATAGAAACCCACACTAATACTCCTAACATGCACAGCATAGATATATCTTCATACTGTATTTCCACTTCTTTCCCCTCTACCAAAGTGGCGTCCAGTAGAAAAGGGGAAGGAGCATTTACATATGAGCCATTTTCCTTTAAGAGGCAGAAATGCCAGTTTTCTCAATTTTATAGAAAAAGATTTCTGTCTGCCAGTCTGCCTGAGTTTGAGCATTGTGCTCGCATCTCCATATCTTCAGACATGTTGGCCTCTTGTGCTGAGAAACGTAGTGATTCATCGCCTCGCCTACACACGTTGCTGTGTCAAGCTCTGAGCTTCACTGTCTCTGCAGCCTGTGTGAGTAAATCAGGCTTCGTTTGTGTCAAAATTAATACATTTGCCTGGGTTTTGTCCTCGTGCCTTACTGCCAGCAGTCCGTGATTCTTTAGCCTAATGTTCATCGAAAAGGCAACATTGTGGTACACAAGGGATCTAGCTTTTGACTTGACATGTAACCCAATTTTCAGTTACGCGAAAGAACCTCAAGCGTAATGTGCTGTCAGTACTCCCTTTCTTTAAGATCCAGTCACTAAGAACCACGAGTGTGTGTGGCATATATGTGTCTGGTCCTATGTGTGTGTCTTTTGCGGTTTTATAAATACTCTTAAGTGTCTCCAGATGTCCTCAGGCAGCATGCTGGTGGGTCTTATTCAACAGCGGTTCTTTGACTTTGTTAATGCCTTGTATATAAACCTCACATAACAACTCCCATTAGATGCACATTAAGAGAGTGTTGGTTGTGTGGACTTGTGTGGGTGGGTGGTGCATACAGTGCACATGTGTAATAGACTGTTATTCCCTTAATAACTTCCAAACAAGTCCAATTAATTTGCCAACTGGGAAATGTTTAGATGGGGACCTCGTTTCACTAAGTTACCTCTCCAACAACCATGCTGCACATGTTAATTTCAGCACTTCATAGCTGTGACTTGCAGAAATGCACTGACTGGAAAGCTAAAAAAAAAAAAAAATACTGGAAAAAGGAAACTATTTCAGTTCTTCAGGATGGAAAAGGGGAGTAACTGCATGATAACAGCATGTGCGAGGGTTAAACGTTCTGTGGATCTGGTCTACAAACTGTTGTCGTGCTCAGACAGGGATTTCTTTTTATCAGCTGACAGTCAGACATTGTAGGTGTTTAGATAAGATATTGTCTCCTAATGTGGCTGGGTTAGTTTCAGTCATCATTTGACACTACTTCACACTTTTCAAGCTACTCATCAGGTAGTTTTTTTCCCCTTTAGGTGCAGTGAAGTCTGATGGGAAGCCCATGGATAAGTCCCGTTTAGCAGTGAAGACTTCAGGTCTTCAGCGCTCCTCTTCTGATGCTGGTAAAGACCATCGAAATGGCACTGGAGCTGGTGAGCAGCGTAAACCTCCATCTGGCCTGGTCAGGCCCTCAACTGGTGGAAACTTTGGCTTCAAGAAACCAAGCACGGCTACCAGTAATAGCACAAACAATTCCAGTCCACCCAGTGTAACAAGTACAGGTAGCAGTGGCATACCTAGCGGTTCTGCAACTGTGGGGAAAATTCCCAAAATATCAGGTATTCCTGTCAAGCCAGGCGCTGGTGGTGGAGGGCGGAAAACAAGTCTTGATGTTTCAAGCAGTGATCAAAGTGGTTTTCTGTCTCCGAATGCCAGAACGTCTCTCCAGTACCGCTCTCTGCCTCGCCCCGCAAAAACAAGCACCCTGACTCTAACACGGCCGAGCTCAGCCCGCCCAGTGAGCAGCACCATGGACACAGGCTCTGGACTCATCAAACCCTCCATCACAGCACCCCAGGGCTCAAGGCTCAAAGAGTCCGCCTCTGGACTTGGAACAGGGTTGGGTAAGGCAGGAGGGCGTGGGATCCCGAGTCCTAGTCCTGTCAATCAAACAGACAGAGAGAAGGAGAAGGAGAGAGCCAAAGCTAAAGCTGTAGTTTCTGACTCTGAGTGTGGGGGTGGGTCTATGAAGGGAAGTCCTGCTCAGACCCCATCAGAGAATGGAGGGAAAGTACACGGGCTGAGACCTCCCAGCAGCGGCAAGGGCATGGATCTCCCATCACCCAACACACACAGGTATCAAAATTCATATGCTATAATTTCCACACACAGACTTTCAGATACAAAATTAACTATAAGTAAGCATTTACTTCAGCTTTGTCTTTCTCTGTCTTTAGGTTGTCTGGGGTACGTAGCCTGACAAAACCTCCATCGATGGCCCAGCTTGACAAGCTGAACTCAAACAGCCTGGAAGCAGAAGTTCAGGACGCTCTGTCTTCTAAGATTCCTCCTTACTCTAAGCTTCAAGACCTCTCTAGTTCAGCAGGCAACTCTACTAGTTCTTGCCTGATCCCCAGCCCTGCCCCTGTACTCAATGTGAACTCTTCAGCCTGCTTTTCCAGCTCCAGCATAGGGTTGGGTCCTAGGCAGGTCACTTCCCTCGGAGTAGAAAGCAGGGAAGGGAGCACCTCTCCCCTGCTCTACCCTCGTGTGTCTGGGTTGCATCGCAGCTTGGAGTCTCTGCCACTCCAGATGAGTCTGGCCCCAGAGCCCCAGAAAAGTGAGGAGGATAAGAGGGGAGAGAATTTGATAAGAGGCTACACTGCCATAGAGTCCCGAGACAAAGAGAGACATGAAGACAGGGGCCAGCCCTCTAGCTGGACCTCTGGAAGTAAAGTCTCACTGACTCCCACAGACAGGTCAGTTCAATTCTACTCAGATATGATCTGCACATGCACATGTACACTGTATTGCCAAAAGTATTCACTCATCATTCCAATTATTGAATCCGGGTGTTCCAAGGACTTCCATGGCCACAAGTTTATAAAAACCAAACACTTGGGCATGCAGACTGCTTCTACAAACATTTGTGAAAGATTGAGTCGCTCTCAGGAGCTCAGTGAATTCCAAAGTGGTACTCTGATAGGATGCCACCTGTGCAACAAGTCCAGTCTTGAAATTTCCTACTAAATATTCCACAGTCAACTGTTAGTGGTATTATGACCAATTGGAAGCAATTGAGAACTATAGCAACTCAGCTAAAAAGTGTTAGGCCACGTAAAATCACAGAGCGGGGTCATCGAATGCTGACGCGCATAGTGGGCAGAGGCTGCCTACTTTCTGCAGAGTCAATTGCTACAGACCTCCAAACTTAATGTGGCCTTCAGATTAGCTCAAAAACAGTGCGTAGAGAACTTCATGGAATGGGTTTCCATGGGCAAGCAGCTGCATCCAAGCCTTACATCACCAAACATAATGCAAAATGATTGATGCAGCGGTGTGAAGCTCACCACCACTGGACTCTAGAGCAGTGGAGACGTGTTCTCTAGAGTGACGAATCATGCTTCTCCATCTGGCAATCTAATGGGCAAGTCTGTGTTTGGCTGTTGCCAGTAGAACGGTACTTTTGCCAAGTGTAAAGTTTGGTGGAGGGGTTGTTTTTCAGGGGTTGGGCTTGGCCCCTTAGTTCCAGTGAAACACTAATACTTCAGCATACCAAGACATTCTGGACAATTTCATGCTCCCAACTTTGTGGGAACAGTTTGGGGATGGTCCCTTCCTGTTTCAACATGACTGCACGCCAGTGCACAAAACAACGTCCATAAAGACATGGATGAGCAAGTTTGGTGTGGGAGATCTTGACTGGCCTGCAGACTCCTGACTGCTACCCAATAGAACACCTTTGGGATGAATTCGAGTGGAGACTGTGAGCCAGGGCTTCTCATCCAACACCAGTGTCTGACCTCATAATTGCAATTCTGGAAGAATGGCCAAAAATTCCCATAAACACACTCTTAAATTTTGTGGAAAGCCTTCCCAGAAGAGTTGAAGCTGTTATAGCTGCAAAGGGTGGGCCGACATCATATTAAACCCTGTGGATTAAGAATGGGATGTCACTCAAGTTCATATGTGTGTGAAGACAGATGAGCAAATACTTTTGGCAATATATAGTGTATATTCAGCCAAGTGTGTTAAGGGGTTCCCATACAAGTCAGCTGTGTAGCTCCACCTTTTGGTCAGCTGAAAAAGTACACCAGCTTCATTGATTGCTTAGTTTGTTCTGCACTGCATTTACACATTGGGCGAGCAGCTGCTTAGTAGTGGTCATAGAGAAAAAGGTGGGAAAACAACATGGTGAGGAGATCTTTAAAAAATTTAGAACACATTTAAAAATGTTGAGGTTTAAGCTACCCCTGTCTGGATATGATAGTAACATCTCTTTCTGGAACTTAGTTGGTATTTTAACTCTAAAACCAGCAACAAATCAAGTTGAATGTGATGCTGAACATAACAAATTGTTAGAAATCTAAAGACTGGGTGATAATTTGTTGCATTTATTTTTAATGAGAAGGATAAAAACTGCATTTTTTAAAAACTCAGCCAACAAATAAAGTCAACAGTGCGTGCACACACACACACAGAGGCTGAGGCATTGCTGGACTGTTATTACTACAGGGCTGTTATCAGTGTTATACCAGCCCTACTGACTGAAGTCATAATTACCAGCTGACACCACCCATCTTCCAGTCTTACTGTGCTTCTTTGTGCCTGCTGCCTGTTCTTGGGAGTATAATAACTCCCTGCACCATTGGTTAAATAATGACACTGTTTAATCTCCACAGTTCTTACAGAGACAGAAACACACTTCCAAAGAAAGGTTTAAGGTAAGTGGGCATACAGCTTCACACACAAACATCAGTGTGATGCTGTGTTTCACAAACATCAGTGTGATGCAGTGTTTAAATTTACACACACACACACACACACACCTACACTTACCATTTTTTTTGTTTTGGTGTTTGATGTTCAGCTGAGTTTTACCATCACTGACACTGACTTAGTCCACTGACTTTAGTTTCAGCGGTGCCTCCCAGGTTGAAGAGGAAGGGAAAGAGAAAGGAGAGAGGAGGCACTCTCATACTATTCTTAGTATGACGGACTCGCTTACTCTTCCACTGCTGTCATCACCCACCTCCCTGCCCCGTACCTCTAAGACCAGCATGGGTGTGTATATACACAAGCACACACACACGCACACACACACACACACACACGCACACACACACACACACACACACACACACACACACACACACATGCTATTCAGTTCAATTCAATTTTATTTATATAATGCCAAATCACAGCAAACAGTCGCCTCAAGGCGCTTTATATTACAGAGAAAACCCAACAGTCAAAACAACCCCCTATGAGCAAGCATTTGGTGACAGCGGGAAGGAAAAACTCCCTTTTAACAGGAAGAAACCTCCAGCAGAACCAGGCTCAGGGAGGGGCAGCTATCTGCCTTGACTGGTTAGGGCAGAGGGGAGAGACAGGACGAAGAGGAAGAGAGCCAGAGATTAGTAATAACTAGTGATTAAATGCAGAGTGGAGTATAAACAGAGTAAAAAGAGGTGAATGAAACAAACACTCAGTTCATCATGGTAACCCCCCAGCAGCCTAGGCCTATTGTGGCATAACTAAGGGGGATGGTTCAGGGTCACCTGGTCCAGCCTTAACTATAAGCTTGATCATAAAGGAAAGTTTTAAACCTAATCTTAAAAATAGAGAGGGTGTCTGTCTCCCAAATCCAAGCTGGGAAGCTGCTTCACAGAAGAGGGGCCAAACAATATAACTGTAACAATAAGTGCTGGATATTTACACATATGAATTTGTTTGTTGTATATTGCAGAGCACTGGTAACTCTTTTTCTTGTAATAGTACCCAGTCCAGTCAGTGGACCACCGAGGATGACTCGATCCAACAGCATCCCAACACATGATGCCTCTATGGAGCTGTATGGAGCATCACCCCTGGGCAGCACAGTATCACTAGCTGAACGTCCCCGCAGCATGGGAATGGTTCGCTCCGGATCCTTCAGGGACAGGGAGTCGAACGAAGATGGTGATTTTTCTGAATGGTTTTGGCATCTGTTAAATAGGAGTTATTTTTTTTGTTTGTTTGTTTGATTTTTTTTTTACTTCATCTCAATGCTTATTGATTTATTGTGTTACTCTTGTTTATTAATTTACTGTCCAGTTCATGGGTCTGTGCTCTCCCTGGCATCCAACTCGTCAAGCTACTCTTCGGTGAGTTTGGGCAGCATGCAAACTCAGGTAGTTACAGCTCAGTATACAGTGTGTGTGCATGTGGATGTATGCGGATACAGTGATGCTTTCCTCTTGTTTCACACTTTAAACACCTGAAACTATGCCCTGTACCTTATTAGGCCCCACTCCTCTTGTCTCTGTGTCTTTCCTAACATCTTTACTTTTTATTCCCTATGCTGTCCAAGGCTGAGGAAAGGATTCAGGGAGAGGTAAGTGTTTTCTTTCCAACTCATTCTTCCCAGCTGTTTTTTTCCTTTCCCATCCACTCTTATCCTTGTTGTCTGTGGGAGAACAAGTCCGGCAATCATGTCATCTGCACCATCTACTCACTTGTGTAATGTCAGGTTTAGTGACCTTGGCTGCCTCATAACTGAACATTCCTGCTTTTATTCACAGCAAATCCGCAAGCTGAGGAGAGAGTTGGAGTCATCCCAGGAGAAGGTTTCTAACTTAACCACACAGCTCACAGCAAATGTATGTACCTTCCCATTCATCAGTCAAATCAGCGGTTTCCCTTTTGCATAAAGCTTAACTTTTTTTTTTTTTTTTTTTTGTGGGACTTCCTGAATATATTTATCTAAATAAATATTTTAGGTAACATACATTTCATCTCCATTGTCTGTGCATGAAAAGCACAGACAATGGTTGCAGTGGGAACTTTTCATTGTTTTTAACACTTGGTTTCACTTCAGCTCTTTATATGTTATAACTTAGCTCTTCTCTGTGGCTGGCTGATGGACCAGCAACAGCATAAGCAAGAGTAGTCCACAGACCGTTTGTACCACATGTTTTTGACACTGCCCCCCATCTGACAACAGACACTCGCTGCAAGTAGACGGACAGTCCGTAGCTGCCAATGGACTTCCATCGCACTACCATCTCTGAACCATGATTTCCCCTAAAGGCAACTGAAGAATTACGAGTATCCCATCCCTGTAATTTTATATCCCGACATTTGTCACTCAACTAGACAAACTGTCCGCCTCTATCCAGCTACCTTGAGGCTAAAGTAACTGAAAATTGCAGAGGCAAATGGAGGTGCAGATGAACACAGAGTGATAGATGATGTTTATTTAGCAGTTTCTTGTTACTGTGGCTTGCTATTAGTTGGTGCTATTTTTTATCTTTATTTTTTATTTTTGGCTGACACAGTTGCATAGCTATTCTAGTAATTTACCCTTCATAGAAAAGAGAGCAGAAAAATAGCCTGTGTCATGTCGGTCATAGATCATCTCTGTGCACTTTGAGAAAATTTCTTACCTTTGCTAAACATCCCCTCTAAAAAGTCACTTCGCTTCACTACACAGCATCAGCATTTTCCGCTCATCCAACTGCAACAATAAAATGCAGAAATTATGCATGGCCTCATGCGGGACACATATATCAATCTCTTTGTGTGTGTGTGTGTGTGTGTGTGTCCCCTCCTACACCCCCCAAGATTTTTTCATATTGTTTGACCTTATTATATGAGGGCAGCGAATATGCAGAACAGATGCACAAAACACAGCATGATTATGTGCTGGATTAATGACTGGGCTGAATCCATTATTTTACTGTGTTAATACATTCTGTAAAGGAGAATAGAAAGTAATTTTTTCTTCATCCCCTGGGCTAAATTGGATGTGTGTGAGAAAGAGATTAGGGAGGAGGGGAATTTTGCACAGACGACATCCTGTTCAGCCTTTGTGCTTTATTCAGCTTTTTAGCACTTCTTAAACGGGGATAAAGGGTCAGACACAATCAATCCAATCTGTCCTTCTGTGGATAATTTCTGCCATATCTGCTTTAAAAGATGTTCTGTCAAATCAGTTATATAAATAAACACCAGGTTATCTACTTTTTCTTCATACCCTGATATAGACCAACTTTAAGGAAAAATTAAGGCTATACTAAACTGTTGTTTTTGCCTTTCATCTTTTCTAAACAGGCAAACCTGGTGGCTGCCTTTGAGCAAAGTTTGGCACTGATGACATCACGGCTGCAGAGTCTGTCACTAAGCCATGAGCAGAAGGTAACATCACAGCCCCACTTTTAAGCACAAACAAACAAAAACCTGAACTCCAGCTGCACCATCACAAATTTCTCATGAGCACTCGACTAAGAGCTAACATGGAGAGAGGTGACTTTGATCAAATCCCACAGTGGAAGCTGAATGTAGGCTAGACGCCCCGGTGCAGTCCCGCAGGGTGACTCGGTGTGAGAGAAGGACAAAGGATCAATGAGTAAAAAACTCTAAAGGCTGAATGATAAGCGTAACTCAAACAGTTTGCATGTGCACCTAAAGTAAACATCACATTCCGGCATTCTTCGGCCTTTGTGTGTGTTTTGGTGTAAAAGAATTGATCAGTGCCTGAGGTGTTTAGTGTGAGTGTGCATGTATATGTGAAGAGTCTTTCTCAGTGCTTCATGCCTTGCTGCTCCCTCTGAAAGCCCTGTCTAGGCCACTCCAGAAAAGGTCTTTGTTGTTTGTGCCAGCGCACTGACCTGTGCAGCTCAGCCCGGAGCACAGACTCTTTAACCTTGAGGAGATGGGTCAGGCGGCTGCATTTAGAGTGGAGTGGAATCAACTTTAGCAGACAATAAGTAGCACTGTTGTTTTTGTCCTTTTGAACTTTTCACATTGCATTCATTTGAGTTGAAGTCCATTACTAAAAGCCCACCTGCATTAAATATGGGTCTTTTATAAATTGGGGGGCGGGGGGGGGACTACCTGTTCAAGAGTCATTTCATAAAAGTATTCACGATTTTTAAATTTAAACCTTATTTTTTCATTTATTACAGTCCAAAAACTGCAGTTATACAATGGAGTGAAATGAAATGCAATACTTTTTGAATGATTAAAAAACTGAAGCCATTGTCCTACTTAATGACTAGTCAGGTGCAAGCTGTCATTCAGCATAATTTTGCAAGCAGATATAAACAGCTCTTTCCCAGACCAATTCTGCAATATTTATTTAATGTTTGTGCAGGATTCTGAGCTGACTGAGCTCCGGGAGACCATTGAGGCTTTGAAGACCAGGAATGAAGAAGCCCAGACTGTGATACAAGGAGCCTTAAACAACTCAGATAACCTCAAAGGTCTGTAGATTATCTAGGTAATCATTTTCTTTTCTCTCTTTCCACAGCAGTTAGTGTTTTGATTTTTTTTTTTTTCTTCTTCTCATTTTCCCCCCAGACATCCGTATTAGACGACAGAACTCATGCGAGAGCATCTCCAGTCTGAACAGTTTGACCAGCATGTCAAGCTTGGGTAGCTTGAAGGACCAAGATGCTAAGAAGAAGAAGAAAAAGAGCTGGGTAAGAGCTGTTTGCGAGGCCATATTTTATTCACGCTGCATGGTTTGTGTCTGTGTTTGTTCTCCTTAATGAAAATGACAAAGCGGCGTGGATGACGTATGACCAGTCTTTCCCTCCTTTGTGTTGTGTTATTCTGCTCTTTTAGGTCTTTGAGGTGAGTGCAGTCATTGCATTTCTATAAAACTTCTATTAATTTCCTGTCACACAGCATGATGGACCATCTAAAAATGCAACACAGTCCTCGCGTACCCTCCATCTCTGCTGATTGACCTACTCTGCTGATTGGCTGCCTCTTCTGTGACCATTTAATAATTTAATTCAGTTAGAGTGGCAAGCAGCAGACATGACGTTCTGTAAGAAGTGAAATGTGCAGCTTGATCATCAAGTTAATTTAATGCATTTTTCAATTATGTGACTCCTCTTTTACACTGTGCTTTATTGTTTTTATATTTATCCCTGAGTAAGAATATATCAGGTTTTCTTTCTTTTTTTTAAAATCACGTAACCCTTACTGACCCAGCAGCTAAACCTGGGTACTGAAAATGGACTGTAACTTGGACTAAGTTGCTAAAAATGACTGAAAGCTCAAAGGGATAGTTTGTCATTTTGAGAAAGTTGCCTTTTTTGTTTTTTTTAATTAACGCCTGCTGCCAGTTAGCTTAGCTTAAAGCAAAGACTGCAAAATGGAGGAAATGGCTAGATTGGCTAAAGGTACAAATAAAATCTGCTCTGTGAGGCTTACAAATGAGCAGGTAATATTTATTTATTCTGCTTAAATACTAAAATATACAAATGACAGATTGGGGTTTTGTAGGCTTACTATTTGCAACAAAAATATGACAAACTATTTCTTTATATTTAGCATGTGTCACATTAACAATTCTAACTATTCTGTCATTATTCTTTCCCAGTTACAAATGCAGTAATCAGAAGTTATTGTTTAACTGTCTGTTCTTCTGTTTCTGTGTAGCTGAGGAGCTCCTTCAACAAAGCATTCAGCATTAAGAAAGGCTCCAAAACCTACTCTGACATTGAGGAAATTGCCACCCCAGACTCCTCAGCTCCCAACTCCCCAAAGATGCCTCATGAAGGCGGAGAAGGAGGAGACAGCCAGCTGCCTTCCCTCAAAACCTCAGCTTCGGCCACCTCTTCTGTGTAAGTACACAAACACCTACTCCACCACATAGCTCAACAGTGAGATAGCAAGTTTTCACTTTGAGAACTTCTTATAAGAGCTCCTTTGCCTTTCCAGGATCATGGAAAGTACAGAAGAGGGAGACATTGAGGATAACGCAGTATCAGAGCTACGCTCAGAGCTCTGGTTGAAAGAGAGGGCACTAACGGATATTCGACTAGAGGCCTTAGACTCTGCACATCAGCTGGAGCAGCTCCGAGAAACCATGAAAAACATGCAGGTTTGTATTGCCTGCTATATGTGTCTTTGTTCAGTAACCTGTCTACCTGTAACCTGCAAAGGTGTGAGTGATACCGTGGTTGTGTGTTAATACGATTTAAAGCTTTAATCTGCTGATGTTTCAGTCAACGGTGGAGAACCTGAAGGCAGAAAATGACCATTTAAAAACAGGAAGCCAGCTCCATCTCCCTGGCTCGGGCCCCACCTCCTCCACATCCCAACATTCGGGCCTGGCCTCCCTCCTGGGGCCCTCCCTAAGGCAGCCAATGAGCATGTCCCTCACTAAATCTTTCAGCCTTAGTCTGAATGATTGTAAAGATCCAGGTCAGAGATCAACAGAACTTTACAATAATATTTAACACAATGTGCAGCATGCATCTACTCTGTGTTTCTTCCTCTCTTGCAGAAGTGTCTCAAGGTGACATGCTAAGCACTTCTTCTCAGCGTGAAGAAGTGTGTGCACGTGTGCTGGTCCATAGTGGAGACCAAACAGAGGTAAACACAGGACACTTTAAATAGTCACAATGTCCAATAATGTCAAGAGCTTTAAACTGGACAGCCTGGAAATGATGCACCTGTGTCCTCTGTCTCTGTAGGAGAGTAAACAGCAGCAGGAGTACTACCTGGATTCAGTACCGATTAATGTGAGGACTGACTGGGCTTGTCTTGACTCCCTCATAGCTAAGACTTTCAAAGTAAGTCATTTTTTTATAATTAGTGATTCAATGACCTGGCTGTGATTTGCTTGCTCAATCTTTGCACAGTTTAACATTTTATCCTTGTTTTAGGATTATTTAAATCAAGTGGACCCGACAGCCAGCTTGGGTCTGTCCTGTGACTCCCTGCACATGTACCAGTTTACCCAGGGCAAGCAGAGGGTGATTGGAGGGGACAAACCCCAAACCTCACCTTATCAATGTCTTGGCAATGGTTCCGCTCGCATATTAGTCACCTTGAAAGGTTAGTTTTTCTTCCCATGGTCTTCCTCTACTTCCCCTCACCTACATTGTTGGGGTTTTCTCTGTATTATTGTTGGGTCTTTACCATACAATATAAAGTGCCTTGAGGCGACTGTATATAAAAACATTGTATATAAAATTATTATTAGCAACCATTTTCTGAAGTTAATGAAATGCAACTTTCTACCTTTCAAATACTGCTCGTCACTAGAAATCTTACAGATATTTTTATTGTAATCTTAGGTCGTTGTTAACAAAAATGTCCACGATCAGAAAATGGGATGCAAAAATGTTGGTCATTTTGTAAAAGTAAAATGGTTAGCTTTGGGGTCTTGGATGTCATAACGCTAAAAAATAACAAGACAAAAATTGGACTTTGGCATGGTATAGGATAAGCCAATTATAGATGCTGTTTTCATGTGCTTATTGGTATTTTATAGTAAATGCTACATACATCTTCTTGCTTGTCCTCTTCCCTGTGTCTGAAACTCTTCAGGTCTTAAAGAAAAATGTGTTGACTCACTGGTGTTTGAGACGCTGATTCCTAAGCCTATGATGCTGCACTACATCAGCCTGCTGATGAAGCACAGGCGTCTTGTTCTGTCTGGGCCCAGTGGGACAGGAAAGACTTACCTAGCTCAGCGTCTGGCCCACTACCTCCTGCAGCGCAGCCGGACTGACTCAGCTGAGGCTGGCCAGGAGCTTGGTCTCCTGGGCCGCAGCCCTGCTGTCACCTTCAACATGCACCGTCAGTCACAGAAGGTAAAACCAGATCGAGGATTTTTGTCGTTTTTTTCTTCCACAGGCAAATATGATTTTATGCCTGCAGAAATGTGTTCACCTTTCTTTGCTTTCACAGGAGTTGCAGTTGTATCTGTCAAATCTAGCAAATCAGATTGACAGAGAATGTGGAGGAGAACTTCCCCTGGTTGTTATCATAGATGACATTAGCGATTCAGCAGCCATCACTGAGCTTGTTAACGGAGCACTCACCTGCAAGTATCACAAATGGTGAGTCACCTTTTGAGTAGTTATTGTATTTCACCAAAGAGTTAAAATATGATTTGTTTCATCAAAGATCCACATGACTTCCTCTGCTGATGTTTCAGTCCGTACATAATTGGAACGACCAATCAGCCTGTGAAAATGACGTCCAACCACAGTTTGCACCTTAGCTTCAGGTGAGCACAGGGTCAGATGAAGTATACACTGTTACTGTTTAACTCTTAAACACAAAATTAAAAAAGAAAGTTCCCATATGGAATAAAACAAGTATTTCTTGTATATGACCACAGGATGGTGATGTTCTCCAACAACGTTGAACCAGCAAATGGGTTTCTGCTGAGGTACTTGCACCGTAAAGCTGTGGAGGCCTACCAGGACGAGGAGCAGGACTTGGCACACCACCAGGAACTCCTCCGTGTTCTTGACTGGATCCCTCAGCTCTGGTACCATCTGCACACGTTCTTAGAGAAGCACAGCACTTCAGACTTCCTCATAGGTGAGATATTAGTAGACAGAGTCTGCAAAGCCTGACTTGGGACAGAGTTATCTTGATAATGTTGTTATGATAAAGACCTGTTGACAGGAAACATTACCTCCCCCAGGTCCCTGCTTCTTCCTGTCATGCCCAGTATCAGTGACAGAGTTCAGGCAGTGGTTCATTGACTTGTGGAACCACTCTATCATACCATACTTGCAGGAGGGAGCCAAAGATGGCATCAAGGTGAACACACATACATCTCCAAAATGTAACAGTAGTGAAACCAACAAGAGCCCTCTCTATAATAATAATAATACTGTTTTGCTGTGGAATTGTCTTTTCCTGTCAGGTCCACGGGCATAAAGCAGTATGGGAGGATCCTGTGGAGTGGGTGAGAGGCACACTCCCTTGGCCCAATGCACAGCAGGACCAGTCCAGGCTCTTTCACCTACCTCCTCCCAGCATAGGTCCACTCAGTGAGGAGAAGAAGCCTCCTAAAGATACACCTCCACCCAGCACACTGGAGTCAGACCCACTGGTAAGTGACCCCTTTTGTCCTGAGATGAAAAATGCATTTCTGTCCAGCTTGAGTTGCTAAGATTGGAGAACACTGATGATGATACAAACAAAATTGATATTGTTTCAGTAAGCACATGAATCAATAATTGACCCCGGTGCAACAAAGTTTATATCACAAGAGTTTTGGAGAATGTGGAGCCTGCAACCCACAGAAATATTTAAAACCGTCAATAAATATAAATATCTCAGTGCTAACCTCTCAATAAATACACTAAATTTCCCATGATTATTTTAATAAAAGCCACATTTCTTCAACCAAATTCTTTTATTGTGACACAGTTCAGGTAAGAAATGAGTTTTTAGCGTTAGAAAGCATATTAGAAATATGAACAGACAGGCTGATCATATACATGCAATTCTTTCATACGCACACAAAGTCATACACATATGGCACAAAGCTATTATACACAGTTCTGAACTAGCAGTTACAATATATAATATAGACATATTTAAATCCATAGCAAACCATAGGGAAAATAATGCATGTATTAATAACATGTAGTCATTTTCTGTGTGGTTAACTCTTCTTCTGTGTCTGCTCCTGCTACACAGATGGCCATGCTGCTGAAGCTCCAGGAGTCAGCCAACTGTATAGAGTCTCCAGAGAGGGAAGGCAGTCTTGATCCCACTCTGCAGGCTACACTCTGAGTAGATTGTCAATAAAGCTAAGAAACTGTTGAGTCTAATGTAAGGCTTTTGCAAATGCAGTCCAAATGAGAATTCAAAGACTCCAGAATGAACTTTAATGTGTGCTCAGTGAGCAGTTACAAAGCTAATTGTAAAGAATCTGCAAAGAGAGAGAGAAGGATTTTGGAGAATGGACAATGGGTTTGCGCTTCCCGGCTATCGTAACATTGGAAAGACAATGAAACTGCTTTGATAGGAACCTGTGATGATCACAACAGGGAAAGACAGTGTCTCTTCTTCCTTCTGCTCTCAGCTGGTATCAGATGGGTTCTTGAATTTGCAAGTGCATGGTGACCGGAATAGTATAAAACAAAATATTATCTATAACCCCGCTAAATATTTGTTCCCTTTATTTTGTTTTTAACTGCCGCAACCCTCATGACAACTATTGGTGCTTATTGGTTTATTTTGGAGGCACATATGACCTTTTCAGGAAAACAAACTACAGAGTAACAAGAGTCTGATCACTCCCCAAAAAGTAGGGCCAGCACTTGACACCAGCCAAAATGCACTTTATTTTTTACTTGTAATAATTGGGTTTTAGGAGGCCGTGTCAGTGACTGTGTATCAAATGGGGGATCAGTTTGGCCAAATCATGCAGTTCATTAGTAAATCCTGCAGATGGCAGCATCTATTGAGTCCTGCCTCTCTTCATGGTGCGCTTTCAGTCTCACTTAAGGTGCTTGGTAGACTATAACACACACTCAAAAACACAACTATAAAAATGGCCTTGAATGTTTTCTTCTTTTCCAGTTCTGCCATTTTCTTATTTACTGAATATCAGAACTGTGAAGCTGTAAAGAGTAGCATGCATGGGGTAAAAAAAAAAGAAATGAATAATGAATTGCTTTTGGGTTGAGTCTGTAAAGAAAATGCCATTATCTGTGGACTCAGTAACCAGTGTTATACTGATATTATAACCACAGGAAGTCAATGTACTGAATTATAAACATGCAGAGAAGAAAAAAAAACAAAACAACCTGCTTGTTTATTGAGCACCGTTTCCAACTATGCTTGTGTGTACTCTGTATTTAGATATGAGTTTTAAAACACAAACTTCTCTTGTAATAGCTGAGGATACAGCTCTCAAAGTCTTGATTTTGTAGGATTTTTGTACCGAGTCATCTGCAGCGATCGCCTGTATGCGATATTTATCACCTATGTGTGCCCAACATGCCATGGAGTTTGAGAGGGGCTGAGAGCAAGGTGCACTTTCATTCATCATCCCACAAGCAGAAGCAGAGAACATTAGCAAAAACAAACAAACAAACAAAAAAATAGCTGTAACAGTTTCCTTCCTCTTTACTTTACTTACATTTTTGATAAAAAAAAAGATGTTCTTCAAACTATTGACAGTTTCCTTTTTACACAGTTTGAGTTACAGTAAGCAATGACTGAAAGTGACGTTTTGATGCGACTTCCTCCCATTTCTTTTTATCATTGGTTTGCACATGAAATATGTTAGAGTAAGTAGATAACAGTATTTATTGCTCAGATCTTGACTGTTAACTGCTTTAAAGCAAGAAAGTATAAAGAGCGGTGTAAGAGGAGGAAACTGTAGGTTGTACTCTTAAACCCCTCAGCTTGACCCTGAAGTACCTCAGACTGCCATATTCTGCCCAGATTCCTCTACTGCTGTAAAGTAGAGGCATGATGCCTAAGTCTATCTGTGCCTGAAACACAATTTGGCCTCAAGCTGCTTTGCCCTACCACACAGAGGCCTCGATTTAGAGGAAACATCATGAGTTCCTCTGACCTACTCTGATGTCAATGTCATGTCATCACCTTAATGCCCAAATTTGGGTGTAGAGTGGGTTATCGATTTGGACCTTTGACGGGTAGTCATCGTGATAAGCTGTTAGTTAAGATGACGCGTGTGTCAGTAAACTGCAGTGAATGAGAATGTTTATCATGATTAGGCTGCTTTGCACGATTTTGACACCATTTTAAACTTGAGTGTGAAGGTCTTGTCACTGAGGAGTCGCCTGAGAAGTGGAAAGCTGGCTGTGTAATGTTGATGCATGTATCCCTGGTATGTTCCCAAAGTTTTGTTTCATTGGACCTACCACACTTAAACCTTATCATGGGAGGGATTTTTAAATAACTGGATATCTTCCTGTTTTCACATTGTTTTTAAGAGCAGACACTTGTTTTTCTTTCTTATGCAAATATTTGTAAAGATGATTTTTTTCCCCCTCTTTTGTACATGACATCAATATTGTAAACACTGTAAATAATCACTGCATCTGCGACAACAATCACTTTAAGAGAGATCTAAGAGAGAGTTTGGCCCGCATATGCAGAAAATGAGCATCCTCTGTGGTTGTATTGTCTTCCTCCAGTAGGAAGGAGCACTTAGCTTAAAAGTGGGCTCAATAAAGGTTGTATGGCATGTCTCTATAACCACATTAAATCCGATATGTCTAACATTGAGCAATTGTTAAAATAAAGTCATGCCATTCATCACATCACCACCTGTCGTTTGCCTGTTGTTTGTTTATAATCCACTGGGGGCGCTAATGGGCCACTACTGTCAATTAAGTTGAATGATGTATTTAGAACTTCTCAATTATAAGTTTGATTACCAGCAGATGTGTTACTTGAGTTAAAATGAGCCACTTTATCTTCAAGTTACTTTGCTTAATTTATCTATTCCCATAGAAGGAAGATGTGGCTTAAGCGGGTAGGCGGGTGTAGAAGTCATGGAATGGGTGGAGCAGCCCACCAGCTCTTACTATATATATTACCTAAGACTCCTCTAGCCTCCTCGTCTTGAAGTGTTTCAGCAAGATGCCGGGAAAGCCTGCCCCTATCAAGAAATCCCCAGCCAAGAAGGCTGCAGAGAACGCACCTGAGCCCGCTCCACCCGCAGAGGCTCCACCTGCTGAAGCTGCACCTGCCGAAGCTCCTCCAGCCGAGGCAGCTCCCGCAGCCGGGGTGGAAGCAGCTGCAACCGCCCCGGCAGAAGACGCCCCCGCTGCTGAAGGAAACGCTCCGGGTACTTTAATAACCGTGGAAACCTTTTTTGCAAGAAAGGAATGGCATTCCAAGCTAACCCGACTAAACGTGACTATGCGAGGGTAGCTCTTAGCTTTGATTTAATTGAGAATATACGCAGAAGGCCCATGCATGCATTTTTTTTCCCATCAAGGTTATGCAGCAGACCTTTTTTGCATTATGCAGATGGCTTTCAAGCATCGTTGAGCCAGTGATTCAACATTAAGCTGAAAAATTCGGTGTAGTGCAACAGTGCTACAAAGTGCCTCCTTAAACTGTTATAAGTGACTCATAGCAATTCAATGTTATTTTTAGTAACGCGTTATCTTGAGCAAGGCTACCATAATTTCAGTCTCTAAAATCTAGCAGAGGATCAGAATAAACATTCAAAGTGCAACCTCCTTTCCGGAAAGTTGGGATATGTAAAATTGCGCTTTTTCCCTGACTTTTTCCTGACATTTGAACAGGACATCTTATTGCACCAACTGTTCCCTTTAAGCAACACTTTGTAAGCCACTGGTTGCTGAGGAGACCAGCTGCTGTAGTTTTAATAGGTTTAAAGGCGAAATGGTTTCCCATTCCCATTGCCTGTTGTAGGATTTCAGCTGCTCAGCAGTTTAGGATTCCTTTGTCCTATTTTTTGTTTCATATGTGGGTGACAGATGTGAACTGCAGGCATGGTCATTTGGAACCCTTTAATACAGAGAGTTCATGGGCATTCAGTTGTGATTTTTGGCCATGTCCCATATATTAGATGTTTTTTGGTTCTCTGAATCTTCTAATAATTATGTGTGCCATAGATGATAACAACTCTTAAATCTTTTGCATATTTACATTACCTACCCTGTCTAGTGTATCTCTCTCCATCTTTAATAGTGGAATACTCCTGCTCTCTGGGATGCCAATTTTTATACCTAATCATGCTTCTGATCTGCTGCTAATTAGTCTTACTAGCTGGGAGATGTTCCTCCATTCATTTACAGAAACCATTTTTCCAAAAGCAATGGCATTTCTAATTAACATCTAATGTGTTGTCTTTGTACTGTTTTAAATGGAATATAGTGTTAAAGCATTTGCAAATCATGGCATAGTGTTTTAAATTACATTTTGCAGTGTGCAAACCTTTTTGAAAACATATATAAATATTTGGCATTTGCATTATATTTTGATGCTATGCATGAGCACCGATGCTAAGCTAACTCCACTTCGCCAGTTTTACTTCAATCTGTAACGTACAGTGTGTGCTATATAAAGAAATCATGACTAATTTCTATTTAAAAAAATAAAAAAATCTCTCATGCTTTGACTCTACCACAAGTGACTGCACATGAGGCACAGTGGGACTGCTCCATTAATGTTAAATCCCACCGCTTGAAGCCTTTAACCTTTGTTTACATTGATACTAAAGCTAATGCATAACAAATTGCAGTCTAAAACAGGCATAAAATGAAGTATGTGCATAATCTTGATCCTATTCATCAGTGGTTGAAGCTTTGGAGATTAGGTCAAAATGTAACTATAGATTACTTAAGATTGTTGTACATAGAGTCAGACATGAATGGGACTTCTTTGTACAGTCGAGACATTGTTCTTGCCTTCTCTCAATCTGTAAATACACAGTAGGAGACATTTCTCTTTTTTCTGGTGGGAAGATTCTGTTCACCAGACTTTGGTGGGGGGAAAAAACAGAGGCTTCAGTAGAATTCTTGACATGGTTTTTGGCTTCTAACCTTTGCACATAGTCCCTAACCTTAGCTGATGGTAAAATGACAGGAGACAGAGCAGATTCAACAACTACTGAGGGTAAACTTGCCCCACAAGCGGTCAACACATATGCACAAGCTGTCATGCCAGATGTGTGTTTGTGTTCCACTGTGCTCTGCATTTTTATCTTTTATCTTTCTTAACCCATGAGGTTTCTCTTCGTGGACATGTGTTGCTCACCTCCTCAAATGTCTTTAGACCTGCCCGTTGAGAGATTGTGGGGTTTTTTTTACTCTTAGATCTGTGAATTCACAAAGCTGTCCTCCCACTGCTCTGTCCTGCTGCTTGCTTCAGTAGAGTATAAAATCATGTGAAAAAGAAATCTTTCATGGAGCTCTATGCAGCTCTGTGAAAAGGTACACCAGTAGCTTCCATAGAAATTAAAAGAGAGCTGATTAAATGCACTTGAATAACTGGTCATCAGCAAGTGTGACGACTTGCACAAAAGCATGGCCCCAAGGTCAGACTGAGCAATGCTTAGAGAAATTCCAAACAACCCAGGAACTGCATCTCAGATCCAGTAGGCCTCAATTAATGTATTAAATGTATATTTAGAAGAAGACTAAACAAGTACAGCTTGTTTGGAAGGGCTGCCAGGTGAACGCTTCTTCCCTCTAAAACGAAGATGGCAGCACGGCTCAGGTTTGCTAGGTTGCATCTTAATAAACCACAAGAACTTTGGAACAGTGTCCTTTGGACAGATGGAGACCAAAGTGGAGATGTTTGGACAGCATGTCACCACAAACGCCTCATACCAAGTGTCAAGCATGGTGGCAAGGGGATGGTGATTTTAGATTTTGTAGCCAATGGACCTGGACACATTGAGGTCAGTGAGTCAACCATGAACTCCTCTGTATACCAAAGTATTCTAGTCATCGGTAAGGCAATCTGTGCTAGCCAAAACTGGGCCATGAAACAGGACAATGATCCCAAGCACAGCAGCAGAATGGCTGAAAAAGAAAAGAAGCAAGGTGCTGCAATGGTCCATTCAAAGACTGCAACCAGAATGAAATGCTGGGGCAGGACCTTAAGAGAGCTGTACATAACTTAATGCCTGCCAACCTCAATGAAGTGAAGCTATGTAAAGAAGAGTGGGCCAAAATTCCTAAACAACAGACTTGATAGTCATACAGAAAATGATTACTTGCCTCTAAAGGTGGTTTTATATGCTACTGAATCATGAATCACAGAGTCCTGAAAAATGTTCTTTTTCACGGCTGTAAGTCAAAATGCAGAGAAATTGATTACCTGCATGAATAATGTCAAATTGTACATAACTAACTCGCTTCCCTAATGGCATTTTAATGCTAGTTGCTGCTCCCACCGCTGAAGATGGTGCTGCTGCTCCAGCCTCAGATGCTCCGGCAGACGGTAAACATAAACCATCGCATATAACAAGATCAGTTACAAAGTACTGTGAACAGTGATCATTGCCTTATTGAAAATAAGTACTTCCCATCATGGTTTTCCCAAACTGTGAGAAGCTGTGGATTCTTCACTAGACTTTAACCTCCTGATGAATTTTCCTCTGCAGTTTTTATCAAAGTTTTGGGCAGTTACATGATTGAATGCTACTATATGTAAATTATGCTTTGGCTATGCTTGTGTTTGTTTATGAAAATGTGAATATCCTACTTTTTTAATGCTAGCTGCTCCAGCAGAACCTGCTGTAGTTGAGGAGTCACCCAAGGCCCCCACACCACCACCTCCTGCAGGTAACGCTAATATCTGGTTCTGCTTTGTGTACCTAGTGAGAAAGATTATGACAGGGACTCATTGAGCATCTATCTCCTAAAACCAGTAATATTCAGCTCATGTACCTTGTATGAAAAGAAAGAAAGATTCTTATTTGAAAATTGTCATAATTTTCCTTTAAACTAAATCTTGTATCAAGACCTTGAGAGATAATGTTCATAAATTGAGAAAAATCTTACATAATAATCACCATTGAAAATAACCACACATTTATGCAGAAGAATGTAAAGTGCCTGGGTAATTATCCCATTATGTGTGTATTTTTAGTGTTATTTAAGCTCCTCTTTCCGTTGTCTGTTTGAAGAATGCTTTATCAATCTGCACTGCACTAAACCTCTTACAGTCCCCACCAGCGCTCCTTTGGATGTAGCTGTAGAGGATGTTAATGACTCCAGTCTCACCATTAAGTGGAAGACACCAGAGACTATTGGAGACTCAGGCCTGGATGGATACACCGTCGAGTACTGCAAGAATGGAAGTAAGTCTGCATATGTGTGTGCGTGTATGTATGTGAGAGTGTGTAAGGCTGCACCTGTCCCCAGAGTGTCATAGGGCAAATATACTCATTGCTGGGTCCGGGCCGTATACGGCAGACATCAGTTCACCGGCTGTCGCTGTATCTCCTGACACCACTTTTAGAAGCGCTCATTTGCTCAGATGACAGCGTGCCTTCTGAGATTTCATCATGTTGGCCAAAGTGTACTTCTTATGGGCAGGTTGTTTGTAAACTCGTGTCGACAGGTGATAAACCACTTAAACGTTTCCCACTAAAGAGTGTTTAAACATTTTGGGAAATTTAAAAAAAACTCGTATCAGGAGGAAAAGCTGGATAATTTGAACTCTTTTCAAGCTATGGAAAAGTGACCCTAAAAGCCTCTCTCTAACACAGATTCTGGGTTTCCCAACAGCAACAGACTGGGTTGTAGCTAATGAACAGCTGACCCCAGCTAACCGGTACTGCATCAAGAATCTGAAAGCAGGTGACCTGCTGCGTGTGCGTGTTGTGGCTGTAAACCCAGGCGGCCGCAGTGAACCTGGAACACTCGCTGAGCCTGTGCCAATCCGCGAGATTGCCGGTGAGTAGGAATCAATGTCATTATTGCAAGTGCACAACAGACCACTTGTAATAAAGGGTCTGCTCAAGGAAAACCACTGTGTTTAAAGAAAGCTGAAGTAAGCACTCCAAACTTCACTTACAACTATTACTTTATAGAAAGTGTCAAACACACCCTAAAAATGTATGGTGTTCTTGTAATTCATACAAATTTTCTTCAAACCTTTGTTGGTATGTTCCCATGTCATTCTTCTTTTTCGAGAAGGAACCAAAGATGCTAAAGAAGGATATAATATGAATTTCTATTTTACAGTGCAAATTTACTAACTGTGCACAAGAAGTCCTATATCGAATCTCTACAGCTAAGCTTTTCACTGCTGTGAAGCCACTTGGTAAAATGACTGTCTCCAACTCTTTATCAGGAGCTCTATCATAGTTGTAACTTATGACCTATCCTTCAAATACTCATGTTACAACCAGTGAGGTAGATGTGGTATTAACTGCGGGTGCCTCAGATGGATTGCACAGATGTAGGCACATAAATCGCAAAGGTGCTGACAAGGCCTTTCATTAGCTCTAAGTCATGCTTTCAATTGCATGTACGCACATCCTCAGTCAAGACTGCCAGCTGGTACACTGTCAATTTACAAAATGTTCCTGTAATTTTATACATACATAAGAATATCAGCTAAATTTTAAAAAATAGACTATAAATGTACTTCCATAAAATTTCAGTATTTGTGTGCATTCACAATAAAAACCGTTAAAATACACTCGGACAATCTAAGGTGATTACACAAAGTGTTAAGTTTGCATAGTTGTATCCCTAGAGGTATGTACAGACAAACAAATATTAAATCATTTAATTTTTTAAAAAGGGAATCGCCTTGTTGGTGCAGAAATGCTATTTTATGTCTATCAAACTGCTATTTTTTTAAACCCTTTTTCATAGATTCAGCTAAAGAAATGGGACAAATTATGTGTTTTTAGCAACAGGCTGCTAGTAACAAAGTGCCTAAAGATACTATTTTAAGTCGGTTCTTTACTAAGTTGTCTGTTGTGTAGACACAATATTGGTTCATTGTTTGCTTTAGGTGCCATTTTAGTACTTGAATGATTTATAGGTCAGTATTAAGTGGCTTAACACACGAACCAAAAAGAAAACATTACTCTGAAAACGATAAAGTACAATAACAGCACCTGGACTGAAAAAATGAGTGGAAAAGCAGCCGATGTCTGAAGAAAAACTTTGAAAGACCTTTGAAAAGCCCGAAGAAACAAAGTCTGGCTCCTTAACCAAAATACACTGCTCAAAAAAAAAAAAAAGGGAATACTCAAATAACACATCCTAGATCTGAATGAATGAAATATTCTCATTGAATACTTTGTTCTGTACAAAGTTGAATGTGCTGACAACAAAATCACACAAAAATCATCAATGGAAATCAAATTTATTAACCAATGGAGGCCTGGATTTGGAGTCACACACAAAATTAAAGTGGAAAAACACACTACAGGCTGATCCAACTTTGATCTAATGTCCTTAAAACAAGTCAAAATGAGGCTCAGTATTGTCTGTGGCCTCCACGTGCCTGTATGACCTCCCTACAACGCCTGGGTATGCTCCTGATGAGGTGGCGGATGGTCTCCTGAGGGATCTCCTCCCAGACCTGGACTAAAGCATCCGCCAACTCCTGGACAGTCTGTGGTGGATGGAGCGAGACATGATGTCCCAGATGTGCTCAATGGGATTCAGGTCTGGGGAACGGGTGGGCCAGTCCATAGCTTCAGTGCCTTCATTCTCCAGGAACTGCTGACACACTCCAGCCACATGAGGTCTAGCATTGTCCTGCATTAGGAGGAACCCAGGGCCAACTGCACCAGCATATGGTCTCACAAGGGGTCTGAGGATCTCATCTCGGTACCTAATGGCAGCCATGCTACCTCTGGCGAGCACATGGAGGGCTGTGCGGCCCTCCAAAGAAATGCCACCCCACACCATTACTGACCCACTGCCAAACCTGTCATGCTGAAGGATGTTGCAGGCAGCAGATCACTCTCCACGGCGTCTCCAGAACTCTGTCACGTCTGTCACATGTGCTCAGTGTGAACCTGCTTTCATCTGTGAAGAGCACAGGGCACCAGTGGCGAATTTGCCAATCCTGGTGTTCTCTGGCAAATGCCAAGCGTCCTGCACGATGTTGGGCTGTGAGCACAACCCCCATCTGTGGACGTCGGGCCCTCATACCATCCTCATGGAGTCGGTTTCTAACTGTTTGTGCAGACACATGCACATTTGCTGGAGGTCATTTTGCAGGGCTCTGGCAGTGCTCCTCCTGTTTCTCCTTGCACAAAGGCGGAGGTAGCGGTCCGGCTGCTGGGTTGTTGCCCTCCTACGGCCTCCTCCACGTCTCCTGGTGTACTGGCCTGTCTCCTCCAGCCTCTGGACACTACGCTGACAGACACAGCAAACCTTCTTGCCACAGCTCGCATTGATGTGCCATCCTGGATGAGCTGCACTACCTGAGCCACTTGTGTGGGTTGTGTGGGTCTTATGCTACCATGAGTGTGTAAACACCACCAACATTCAAAAGTGACCAAAACATCAGCCAGAAAGCATAGGTACTGAGAAGTGGTCTGTGGTCCCCATCTGCATAATCACTCCTTTATTGAGTGTATCTTGCTAATTGCCAGTAATTTCCGCCTGTTGTCTATTCCATTTGCACAACAGAATGTGAAATTGATTGTCAATCAGTGTTGCTTCCTAAGTGGACAGTTTGATTTCACAGAAGTTTGATTTACTTGGAGTTATATTGTGTTGTTTAAGTGTTCCCTTTATTTTTTTTGAGCAGTGTACAAAGAAATATGGGGTGACACAAGACTTTTGCACAGTACTATATTGCCATGGCAATCTGCTGTGCTCATTCATGAACTAGATGTGTGAAATAGTAATTCCTTCACTTATCACTGGGTCAGAGGTCACTCACACTGTTATAGCTTGAAGTAAGTAATAGAGTATGCACCAGGCCCAATGGGCTGTGTTCAGTGCTCATTAGCAAATATTAATGCGCTAGCTCTAAGATGGTATTCATTATTTCTCCTAAATATCAGCATATTAGAACTATCACCATGTGGAAATGCTGAAGTTAGCGTTTGACTCAAAACCCTACTGTGCTCAAGCAGAGCCTAGCACAAAGTCAAACAAAAAGTACATTAATTGAAGAGGCTGCCTCGTTCTATAGAAGTAATAATGAATGCAGCATTTTTTGTGCTGTATTTATAATTGCGTCAACAATTATTCTTTCCCCTTAGAGTAATGCATTGCTGTTAAAAGTGGAAAAATCTGGACATTCTGGCTGATGCTTATTATGACCTAACTGTTGCTTGACTTTTGCGTTGTGCTAGTGTGCATTAAGAAGTGCAGCTCCAAAGTACACAGGCACTCTCTGCTCACCACACTTTCAAAACACCCACAACAGTTGTGTATTTTTGTTTGTTTAAACCACAGTTGGTTTAGTTGCTGTAGTTGTGATTTTCCATCCTCACACTGACGTAGTGCCCCAGTTATCCACTTTCAGAAAGACAGCTTACTGACTCTAGGCGTATTTCCTGGTTGGCGAAACATGAGCCTAATTGACGGATTCTGGGTGGCTTGTTGGGGTTAAATTCAGCTGTGTGTTAGTCACAAGCTGTCCAGGCCAGACACCCATCCACACATTCAAGCTTTAGATGAAGACACGCTGTCCTACATATGCTGAAAGCCCCCTACAAAGACACTTTATCCAGAGACAATGGCAGATTATAGATTGCTTGCAGGGGGGACTTGCTGGCTGCTGGCTGCCATAATGCCAGCAACACTTCTGGACATTGTTGGGATGTGTGCTGATTAGCAAGGATTAGTATTTGAGCCAAATCTGGAGACAGCCCTGATCTACTTGGGAAATGATTGTTCCAGATGCAAGATCCCATCCTGAGTAGCAATGATATGATGACAAATGTAAGGACAGGAGGGCAAGATACCAGGTTAGATTTAGTGCACTGTTATAGCTAGAAGAAGATGGAGGTTGATGGGGTATGAGATGGGAGGAGAGCTTGAGGGGATGAAGAGAAACAGGCTGCAACGGGGTGAACGAGGTGAGGGAGAGCAGAAGCTTGGTGGTTTTATTTATCCTCTAAGCCCAGAGAGCTTTTCAGACATTTGCTGCTTATGCAGAAACATGTGAGAGATGCTGTTCCTGATACTTAGCACTTGCCACGAAGGAAACCATCCACCAGAGAGCGCGGCTAGATGTCACACAAAATCCCAGCGGCGATGCAAGTTCACCTGTTTGATTTTATTCACAGCAGGAGTGTACAAGCAGTTGTTGCAGTTGTGATGTGATGTGGCAACTCTCAACTGAAAGTGTTGACGTGTATTTTGTGGTTTCTTTGGCCATGACATGAGGGGTAATGTGTCAGTTTTCTTGTCACTAAAGCTATTTTAGGAGCTGCTGGTTTCAGGTCTTACTGTTTTGGCTCTCTGTACTTAGATACTGCACTTCTCTCCAAGGACACAGAACCTTTGTTCAGTTTTCTTATGTCCATTTTTTTTTTTTTTTTAGTCTGGGAAAAACTGGGACATGAGGCATAAGCATTCAGATGGTGGTCTTAATGTGATGCTGTATCAAGTGTACTTGCATAACTGTTGTCTAGTTACATCAGAATAAACAAATATCCATCCATCCGTCTAATAATTTTTTGTTTGCTTTTTGTGTTGAGGAAGTATATTACATTAAAAAAATCAATTAAGTGTTTGATTGTATACCATTCACACACATCACTTTCTTTTGTTTTGTCCAATTAACACCCCATTTTCAGGGTACTTGAACTGTTGCAACTGTAAATCAGACATTATAATTATCATCTTTTCTAAAGTTAAATACACATTGATACTTTCAGCTTCTCTATTAAAGCCATTAGGATTATTTTTCTCAGTTCTAGGTTTGTATGATTAGATCTCATAAACTAACTTGTGGATTAACTTTAGCTACTTCAGTCACATTCTCTTGTAGGCTTCGCTCAGCAGTGCTTGTCTATTTAGGTCTTGTTGACCTGTCATTTTGTACGTATGTGACCCCACTTTGAAGAGTCTAACAGGATGTGTATACATCATGCAGACTGCATGCTGTATGCTGTTAGCATTTAATGTTAACTTTTACAAGGTGAAGTCACCGGTGAAGGCGAAGGTTACCAGTAAGTTCAGTCAGACTGTAGAACTTGTAGATGAGGAGAAAAATAAACATGCGTGATTTGACTTTCCAGACCGTCCCAAGATCCGCCTGCCCCGGACTCTCAGATCCCGCTATGTCAAGAAAGTTGGAGAGCAGATCAACCTGCTCATCCCATTTCTTGTAAGCTGGCACGTACACACATTTGCTGTAATAGTCGGTGAGAAAACATAAACACCAGACAGATCAAACTTTGACCACTTTGATTTACTTTGCGTTTAGCCCTTCTGCTTTCAACTCCTTAGGGAAAGCCCAAACCTGCAGTGTCCTGGCTTAAGGATGGTCAGCCTGTGGATACCAAGAGGGTCAATATCAGGAACAGTGACAAGGACAGCATCCTGTTCATCCGCAGCGCTCAGAGGGAAGACTCTGGTCTTTATGAGATGACAGTTAAAGTGGACAGCTTTGAAGACAAAACCACAGTAACTCTTCAGATTGTTGGTGGGTGACACACGACACACTTCCACATATATGAATATATGGACAGGTTAAAATATTGACTCACTCAAGGCCTTCCTGGTAAATCTGCTCAGCTGGGTGTGCAGCTGACTTGTTGACTTCTTGGTTTTGAGATTTGTGACTGGCTCAAAGCAACATAAACGGCATCTCTAACAAAGATGACAGTGTTTCAGCATTCCATGGGCCACTGTTGTTATGTGTAGGGTCTAAACTGTGAAAGTATTGCAGTTTAAATACATGGTTTTTCTTTTGAGTTTTCATGGATTAGAGTAAATGCTTGACATTCTTAATGAAACACATTTGTTATGATTGTAATACTGTAATGCTTACAATAATATGTCTCATCAGAACGCCCTGGTCCTCCTGCTAGTGTAAAACTGGTGGATGCCTGGGGCTTCAATGCTGCTCTGGAGTGGACTCCTCCCAAGGATAATGGCAACACAGACATCACTGGATACACTGTCCAGAAAGCTGACAGGAAGACTGGGGTACAGTAGATGTTTACCCGATCTAAGCAAAACCAAAGCTTACACCAAACCAGTTATGTTGACATGAGTCTCCACCACAGATACACAGGGCATCCGTTTGCATTTATAGTTTAAGGTCTGGTCTGCCCCAAAGATGTTGACATTTTTAACGCAGCACAAACAGATGTATATATAATCAGGGCATATCATGCATTTAACTCTGCTTTCAAAGTCAGGAAGAAGAGCATTGTCTTCCTACTGCAAATCGGTCTGTTTAATAAAAGTGCCAGATTATATGTTCTGTTTACAGTAATGATGTGCTTAGTCAGAACGTTTTTAGTGAAAGTGGTCCTGTTTGAAGTGTGTTACTGAAAAGAAGTAAATAACAAACATTTAAGGAAGAGCAAGACAATATAAATGAGTAGAAGTCCATAATTGTGGCTATAATGTTTAACTGGAGGCATGACCATTTCATTTCAAACTAATAATGGTTCCACTGATAACTCAGTGCTGATATTCAGTCCGGTAAGGACACAGCAGACTATCATTTCACACGTCTGAGCTGACTAATCTGTTGTGTCTGCTGCTCATGCAGGAATGGTTCACTGTGCTGGAGCATTACCACAGGCTAACTGCTACCATCTCAGACCTTGTCATGGGCAACTCGTATTCCTTTAGAGTGTTTGCTGAGAACCAAGTGGGCATGAGTGAGATGAGCGCAGTCACAAAGCAAGTGGCCACCATCCAGAAGACAGGTGACCTCCTGATTCCACACAGTACTTTAAAATGTCTCTCTTCAATTTGTTTATATTACACAGAGTTTTAGTGGCTGGGCTGCAGTACAAATGGATACTCATATTTTAATGAGCTGTGGTTAGTTTGCAAGAGTCTGAAGTGGAGACTTGAGGAGTGGAAATGGCCTTGGCACTGCTTTAAACAGAAGTGGATAGCTCTCTTGGCAAGTGCTCTGCTATTACTGAAATAAATTTAAAGAGGCTGCGAAAACATTAAGATGGCTGTCATAACTGTGTTACCGAGTGTGTTTTTGTGTGTGTGTGTGTGCAAGTGTATGTAGGACCACTTTTAAACGTAATGCAGTCCAGTACACCACCACCTACTGTGCCCTCAATAATAAGCAGCAAAAAAGAAAAAATGCCATATCACAGCTGCCCTTCCTAATGGAGGGTGCACTGTAATGTGGAAAAGTAGTCTGCCAAGTTTTTTTTTTTATTATTATTTTATGCAAAGCAAAATTTGCAATGCAGAATTTTATGAAAACTGTCTAGAGGTTTTTGGAAAAATGAACTTCAAGCATTTTATTTCAATAATACTTCGTCTTTCTGCTCTGTTGTAAGTAATACCAAACTTTCTCCTTCAGGCTGTAGAGGGGCAGGATGTTAAATGGACAGATGCAGCGACCTTAACTTTGCCTCATTTACAGGTATTGTCTACAAACCTCCTGAGTACATTGAGCATGACTTCAATGAGGCTCCCAAGTTCACCACACCCCTCAGTGACCGAGCCGCCACTGTGGGATACACCACCAAGCTGCTGTGTTCTGTTCGTGGATGTCCCAAGGTTAGACTCGTACTGTCACTTTTCACAAAGGTCCATGGATCATTAAACTTCTTTTTTCCTCAAAGAAAAAAGATAATAGCTTTTACAAAAGTTCAAATTTTTCTCTTGTCTGACTATTTCTTCTTTTTTCTTAGTATGGATTGTATGTCTGAAAACATATGCAATAAGACGTCTTACAATTACATTCGGCATTTCCTGACATTGTAGAGATCAAAGTTTTAAGCAAGGAAATAATCAAAAGACAAACTTTTTTGTATTAATAATAGTAGTGTCTGTAGTATAGCTTGTCAATCTAATGTTGTGGCAGTATTCTAATATGTGATGCGATATCTGGAGCACATGCTCACTCCGAAAGTACAATCAAACCAAAATCCACCTGTTGAGGCTGACTTTCATGGTTTGGAGGGGAACTAGTATGGTTAGGGTTTTAGACATAACCTGCACACAAAAACATCATTTTTTTATGAAGCAAGAATGGAAACAAACAAACAAATAAAAGTTCAATCCCACCATCTTTTCCAAACCACCTGAACACATGACTGCATGGGTCAAAGTTCAGTTTCACTGTAGTCTGTTTAAGTGAAGCAAGCAGGTCCATTTGTGACTGACAGACATAAATGGGGAGTGAATTTCAGTCTTATTACAGACCGGGAGGAGATGGGGATGCATCTTCTGATCTTAAATAGAATTTCCTGATTATATATAGAATTGGCCTGTTGGGATTTGGGAGACTTCCCCATTACACATACATAGCTATTGTTTTTTTTCTTGAACGGAGATAGTCTTGTTCTTACCAGGAACTCTTACTATCCTGTTTTAAATAAGATATTAATGTCACAGTTCAAAAAGATCCATGCTAGAGTTCAGGGATGGCTTCCACTGATATGTTTATGTGGAGTTTCAGAATTCCTCTCGGTTCCTGGCAGCCACTGCTTGGGTTAAACTTAACTTTACAGTTGTCGGACGGATGCAGGCAGATTAAGTGGCAGTTCCGACTGGAAATGCAGTTGATTATTTGTCTTGGCTCTTCACCCAGGACGCTCTGCACACGTTAGTGCAGATGAGGCAGATACAATAAACTGATAGAGTGTGACTTTTTGACCTCATGGTTGACCACAAAAGCTAGCAAGACACAATGGAAGAAAACAGGAGTTGATGGGTAATAGACAGCAAAATGTTTTTAGCCTAAGAAATTACTTTTTGTGGCATTCAACATTTATGAGTAATTTTAGGTAACAGTATGCCGCAGTTCATGGCAGTGAAACTTATCTCTATTTGAGAATTAAGACTAATTCTTCCGCTTATCCAGGGGTTTGCAGGGGGGCAAGAAGCAGGGTACACCCTGGTCATCTGCTTACCAGTGTTTGAGCAATGCTTACTTTTTTCATTTCATGTCTCTATAACCACTATAAATTGAATTCTGTCATACTCCTGTAAGTGGGCTTGAAGTGTTTTATAGCATGTGTTTATGGGGCCTCCTCCTCTTCACTGGCACAGATTTCACTGCTGAGGAGGTCCAGTAGAAAGGCATGTTCAGTACTGTGATAGCTTGTCCTGCTGTCTCTGATAAAGAGCTGTCACATATAGAATAGGGACTACATTACAGGGTGAGAGATGCAAGATAAGATGGGAAGACAAAAAAAGAGACAGTGATTAGAAGTATAGATTGTTTTCCTTTTGTGGCTGATTGAAGATGCATTTGCATCACAGAGGCCACTATTTTTGCCACCCAACCAGACTTCAGCTGAAGCATGAGTTCAAATGGCTCTTTCTGTAACATACACACAGGAAGGAAAAGGCATGAGAATGTAAGAGTAAGAAATGTAAGATTGAAGTTGAAATCCTGGTCAAAGACAATGCCAGGATTGTAACGGGATGATTTTTATGTTGCCACCAAGGGGTCAGTGTAGTAACAGACTTCCTCAGTGAAGCTACAGAGGCTGACCACAAGAAAGCCAGTTGTGCCAGGGTTGAGTTTGAGGGAATTTTAATACCAGTTAGTTGTGGTAGTGAAATGTTCGCTGAGTATTGGTGAAGGTTTTGAGGTTAGACTTAACAGAAAAATGCAGCTGTGTTTTCTCTGCATAGCAATGATAAGAGGTACCACTGAAGGTGTTGGCACAGTGTGGTACCTTATTCAGTGAAAACATAGTTGGTCTTAAAAATAAACCCTTGAGCAGTAGAAATTAATGGATTGCTTTACATTGTCCCTATTTAACCCTATATCTCTGTTGACCAAGTCTTTAGGCATGCTAACAGTTCTTTGAGGCTTTGCATAAGGTACAGATGGCTCTTTAAGCTATGTGTTAATATCACAATGCTAAAATACACACAATGACAATGTGGCCATATGTATATTTGGGAGGTTAGTTTAGTGCTGTGGAAATGAGAAATAAATCAGGGTGCACACAATCAGATTATCTTTAATTAAATGTGTTAATTTAAAAGGTTTACCACAGATCACTGGTGGAATCCTGTTATTGATTAGGGGGGCATAAGTTTCACGGCAAAGGAAAACGGTGATCAAGACATTTTGGTCCATCCATCCATCCATCCATATTGTTCCGCTTATCCGGGCCGGGTTGTGGGGGCAACAGCCTAAGCAGAGAAGCCCAGATTTCCCTCTCCCCAGCCACTTCCACCAGCTCATCCGGAGGCGGAGGAGACATTTTAGTCAAAACCACAGAGGTCAGTCTATTAGTGGAGCTACTGAAAGGGCCAGTGGAACACAAAATGATCTTTATATACATGGCAATCCTTCAGAGTATTCACTTTGGAGGTGGTGGACCAACTGACTGCCTGAGCCATGCTGCGTTCATGGCCAAAACTGCATTGTCACACACTTTTTCATATGTTTCTGTGAATCATATGAAATGGTTACTGATTCCAATATTCTCATGTTGCAACGGAGATAAATCCTGTAGGTCCCCACTGATAGCATGTGTGTGAAAGCTGTTGATTTACAGCATCAATCTTTCTTTCCATTTATGTGGTAAAGTTAATTTAGTTTGCAAATATTTCCTCCTTTCAGCCTAAGATCGAGTGGCTGAAGAATCAGATGATCATTGGCGATGACCCCAAGTATCGTCAGATCTCCAACCAGGGCATTTGTTCCCTCGAGATCCGTAAGCCCTGCAGCTTTGATGGAGGTGTGTACACCTGCAGAGCCAAGAACGCCCAGGGAGAGGCCGCTGTCTCCTGCAAACTCGAGGTCAAACGTATGTATCTACTGTCAGTCAAAAGTATTTTTACACTTATTTTTCAATATTTTCCCCCAAACTGTAATGAATTACTGTAATTGCAGAAATGCCTTGACATCCATTTCAAAAGCATAATTATTAACTGTAACTACATTTTTCTTTCCTGAACAGAGGTCATTCTTCCAGATGCTGAGAAAGGGAAATAAAGTATTATCTAAACATCCAGAGGTAAGTTAATAAAGTAGTTAATGAAGGGACAGTCATTGGTTCCAATTTCCTAAATATACAATAAAACATGCAAATATGTTGTCTAAATCCATTTAAAAAGCAACTTATCAGCTATTGCCTAGCCCTAACCTATTTATTAAAAAATCAAAATTTTCAACTAGCATAACAACTCATGAAAGCTAATCTCTTTCTGACCATATATATGCTGAACCATAGATTGTTAATGGATCAAAACAGACTTTGCCCAAAGCCTAACTCTGAATACGTCACTAACCTAGGTCTGTGAACAGATGAATGATTAGGGTCACAACCTGTAAACGGAGCAGATAACTCCTCCTGCGCTTTGGTTCCAGCTGTGCTGTGTGTCAGTTTGTAGTTACTGCTTTGTTCTCCCCTGGAGGTCATTTCTCCATAGGTGGCTTGTATAGTAAACTCCTGCATTCTTTAGGACTGCTATGTACACCAATTACCCATAAAAATAAAGCTACTGACAGATAAAGATCAATAACTTTGATCAGCATGTTACAATACAATATTCTGCTGGGAAACCTTGGCTCCTGGCATTCATGTTACTTAAACACATACCACCTACCTAAACATTGTTGAAGGTCAGGAACACCTTTTCTGTTCAGGCAGTGGCCTCCTCCAGCACAACAGCACCCCCAGCACATAGAAAAAAACATACCAAAGAGCCTCCAGACTCCCCAAATCCTACTCCGATCAAGCATTTGCTGGGTGTGGAATCTGTGGGCCACCTACACATTACCTCACTCTGTAAACCGTACATGGTCTGCCACTTCCTGGCTGAGCTACTGTGATCCCTAAATGGTTCCACTTTGCAATAAGACCGCTAACAGGAGGGAAAAAAAATTCACAAACTGACCCATTACAGTACCACTCTCAAATTCAGTGAACTCTTTGGAATGACCCATTCGTTCGCAAATGATTGTAAAGGCAGACTGCATGGCTAGGTGTTTGACAAAGACATGACAAAGCATTGGTTATTACAACTTTGATGAGAAAACCCTTTTTCTGAGTTAATGACATAGTTGAGATAAAATGGGACTGGCTGATAATACCCCCAGAGCCACTGACCAGCCACGAGTAGAAGTGACAAATGCATCAATTTAAAACCAATACTCCTCTTACACTCCTCTTCCCTCCTCATCTCATCTCTCTTCTCAGCCTTTATCCTCTGTACATTTTTGTACATTGCAAGGCCTGCTTTTAGACGTGGTAATGTGGCAAGGATTAATGCTGGCCAAATAGAAATAGCAAATTTGATGTTTTCACTGCTTTTATTATGCTATTTATATCCTCGGTCTTAGGCTGCTATATTCATGTTTTGGTATTGGTGGTTTTAATTACTCCAGTGGTGTAACATTTCAGGGAGTGCCAGGAGGCTTTGCTCAAAGTTTCATCTTAACTATTGACAATATCTGGCAGGTCAGCAGATTCATATTCAGCAAATTTCATACAGAATGCTCCATTTATGTTGCTTTAGTCTGCCTAAAGTTTCACACACAGCTGCAAGATGCTTTGCATCCCATGTCACCAATTAACCTGACATGCAGCCCCTTCCTTTATGCTGCATCTGAATTAATCAGTGTCATGTCTGTTAATACCTGCTGCTTTGCTGTTGCTCTTTCTGCTATGTGCTTTCCATGTATGAGCATGGCAGGGTGGGGAGATCCCAGAACAGAAAGACCTTAGACAGAAAATCTTGTTAGAGTAGATGAATCCTGACCGAATTATTGTTGACACCTTTGGTCATGATGCATCTGAAAACATGCACTTCTTATTGAATGTTGATGTTCGGTTTCAATTTAATTTTGTCAGTGGAATACAGCAGAAAATACACTGTGCATTTTTTTTCTCACTTTGAACAATTAGAGGAAGATTAAATTGTCAGTGTCCAATTTATTTATTTTTTAATTTAACCTTAAATATAGGGCTTGAATTCCCCGTCTTAGTTGTTTGACGTAAGCAAATAAACTGGATGCGGTTGCCGTGATACATGCACACTCCACAGTTGACCTTGAGTGTGGTCAGGGACACAAGTGTGTTCACATTATGCTTTAAATGGGGTCACATACCTTCCTACCCCGAATGCAGCCTCAGTGTGTTTGGATTCGTTCACACCTGTATTTACGTACAGCTGTCCTCTTGTGATCAGATTACTGAAAAAGCGCTTTCGGGCTGAGTGTAAACTGCGCCCTGTAAAAGACATGATCCTGCTTATAAGTCTGTACAAGGTGTGAGTATGTGATCCCATACAGCTCAGCCATACATGGGATGGCCCTTCATGGGGGAGAAAGGATTAGGCAGGATTCGTCATTGGGTGAGAGATAGGGGTGATGTCAGTGCGGCACTCGACAGCTTCTATAAATGACTCCAGATGATCTGACACACAGCCAAACTCTTCACATTACCATGAGTCAACAGGCTGAGTGCTGTGAGAAGAGGGGAGAATGGGCTAAGAGAGCAGAAACTGAGGCAGATAATCCCTGATGGAAAATACGCAGTGGAGCTATCTCACACACAAGCACACACAGACATGCAAGACACCAAGATCTTAAACAAACCCACACACTTTCTTTCAGTATATTCCTGATTATAAACACTTCACAATCCCATTTAAGCACCTTTTTTCTCTGTCTTTCCATCTTTCTTTGGCTTCAGAGAACCAGCAAAAGTCCAGGTCTTATGTTAAGGTAAATTTGTGTGCGTATACTAGAGAAAGTCATTAAATGTCATGAATTTTAAATTAATGCACAGGATGTAAATCTTATGCTCTCTGTATAAATGTGGAAATGTGGCTGCATATGTGTGTATGTGCCCTCAAAATATAATAAATCCCTCTCTTATTACTTCCAGAGTGTTTGAGAAGGTGCAAGTTGGCTGTGCAGCACTGTGTTCGTAATCAAGAAAGGGGCAGAACAACATACCAACATCTCCATATATATTTCTATTTCAACTCATACATCCTGATTCTCCCACTCCTTCCAGCATGCATGGAAGACCCAGCCCATCCCAGTTTGCCAAATGTTGTGTTATTTTAGTTGGTGACATGAATGTAAAGCTATATTTACCATGTTTTCTTCTGCCAGTGTCCATTTGCTGTTTGTTACAGTAAGTTTATATAAGATATATATATGTACTCAATAAAACAGTGAATCCTGGGAGATGCAATGCCTGTAGGGATGTTTAATAAAGGTTGTATTTTATTATATATTATGTGATTTTTTTCTTTTTTTGTTTACATAAATTTAAAGATGCTTACAATAAAATGTCCAATGTGATTTGATATTATATGCAATTTTGAGGTTCAAAGGATTTTAAAGAATGAGAATTAAAGTTTTTCAGCATTATTATTTAAATGAAACAGCCATATGTAGACTTTTCTTCTGGCATTTTGATGAAATGGTTGGTTATTCTTTTGGTGTAGTGGTTAGCACTGTTGCTTCCCTGCAGAAAGTTTCTGGCCTTTATGAAGTTTCTGTTCCTGTTCCTTTGCCTTGGTGGGTCTCCAGATACTCTGACTTCTTCTCACAGTCCAAAATTACACCAATTAGACATACTGTAACATCATGACCACTGACTGGTGAAGTGGATAACACTTCACACACACTCTTCATCATGGCGCCTGTTAGTGGGTGAGGATATATTCGGGAGCAATTGAACAATTTGTCCTCAAATTTGATGTGTTTGAAGCAGGAAAAATGAGCAAGCGTAAGGATTTGAGTGAGTTTAACAAGGGTCAAATTGTGATGGCTAGACAGCTGGGTCAGAGCATCTGCAAAACTGCAGCTCTAGTGGGGGGTTCCCGGTCTGTGGTGGTCAGTATATCAAAAGTGGTCCAAGGAAGGAACAGTAGTGAGCCAGCGACAGGGTCATGGGCAGCCAAGGCTCATTGATGCAGGTGGGGAGCGAAGGCTGGGCCGTGTGTTCTGATCGAACAAATGAGCGACTGTAGCTCAAATTGCAGAAAAAGTTCATGCTGGTTGTGATAGAAACATGCCAGAATACAAAGTTCATCGCAGTTTGTTGTGTATGGGGCTCCATAGCCACAGACCAGTCAGGTCTGACTCCTGTCCACTTCTGAGAGCACCACGAGTGGGCATGTGAGCATCAGAACTGGACAACGGAGCACTGAAAAAAGGTGGCCTGGTCTGATGAATCATATTTTTATATCATGTGTATGGCCGGGTGCGTCTCTTACCTGAGGAGCACATGGCACCAGGATGCACTATGGGAAGAAGGCAAGGCGGGTGAGGCAATATGGGCAACGTTCTGCTGGGAAACCTTGGGGTCCTGCCATCCATGCGCATGTTACAATGACACGTACCACCTACCTCAGCATTGTTGCAGACCATGTACACCCTTTCATGGAAACGTCATTGCCTGATGGCTCTGGCCTCTTTCAGCAGGATAATGCACCCTGCTACCATGTAAAAATGGTTCAGGAATGGTTTGAGGAGCACAGGTTTGAGGTGTTGACTTGGCCTCCAAATTTCCCAAATCTAAATCCAAACGAGCACCTGTAGGATGTGCTGGACAAACCGTTCAAATCCATGGCACACCTTCAGGGGTCTAGTGGAGTCCATATCTCTAAGGGCTGTTTTGGCATCAAAAGGGGGACCAACACAATATTAGGAAGGTGCATGTTATGCCTGATTGATGTATGTACAGGTATGTCAGGTTCATTCTAAATTGGTTGTGGGTGCCAGTATGAGTCTCTTTCTCTCTGTTAGCACCTCAACTTGCCCTACCAAGGAAAAGATCGTGATTGTCTTCATGCTGCACAGCCTTTATCCATCTGAAAATAACACACCATATGCTGTCAAATAATGTTCGAGTCATATCTAGCTATCTACCTGCCTACCTACTTGCTTATTTACTTACTTACAGTACACTCTTAGAGGAACTTTTTGGAGTTTCCCACCATTGCCGTTGTGGAAGAACCATTTCAGTTGAAAAACTTTCCTCATAAAAAAAAAAACCCCAGAAAGAAGAAAGCAACACTTCTTGGTTCAGTTTTTTAACCAGTTATTGGCATTACCAGTATTGGTATTAGTACTATTACTATATTATTGAAATTGCACAAATGTTTTATCAGAAATAGCGAGTGACAGTACATCACACATCATTAATAATGCATGTTTATCTGAACAGTACTACAAATAAAATTCACAAGTACCTGAATGTAAAAGAAATCCCCCAAAAAACATCGTAACTATGGAATAATCATTAAAGACGTGGTAGTTATATGCAGTTAATTTGCAACAATTCAGATAAATGCACAATGTTTTAAATATTAAATGAGACAATAAACAGCATAACTACACTTCTGATCAAAATCTTAAGACCAGTTAAAAAATTGCAAGAATTTGCATTTTGCACAATTGGATCTTAAGAAGGTTCTAAGTAGAGCTTCACAATGCTAAAAGAAGAAATCGGCACAAGAGACAAAACTTTTGAGCAGGGAATCTTTTGAAAACTGCATTTACACTCAAACATGATTTTTTCAGCTGATCAAAAGTTTAAGACCATAGCTCAAAAACCCCCCCAAAAAACCCCAAAACAGAAATCAAAGCGTCAAAAAAAGGACTCAGTAATGATCACTTGTTGATCACTTCAAACAATCGTTTAGGCATGCTTGATGCCGGTGTTTCCAGGAGGCTAGTTTGTAAACTTCCCTTGCCATCCATCCCCAAATGTTCTCAGTCGGATTTACATCAGGGGAACATGCAGGATGGTCCAAAAGAGTGATGTTATTCTCCTGGAAGAATTCCTTTATCAGGCGGGCGTTGTGAATGGCAGCATTGTCCTGTTGAAAAACCCAGTCATTACCACACAGACGAGGGCCCTCAGTCATGAGGGATACCTGCTGCAACATCTCCATATAGCCAGCTGCTGTTTGACACCCCTGCACAACCTGAAGCTCCATTGTTCCATTGAAGGAAAACGCACCCCAAATCATGATGGAATGAAATTTTTTTGTTCTACCACTTGACTTTTTTGTTCTATAACCCTCAGGATCATTTAAAAAAAATGCAAAATGACTGTCTTACTGCGTCCAACTTCAGCAGCGATGGCACGTTGTGAGAGGCCTTGCTTATGCAGCTCAACAATCCTACCACGTTCAAAGTCAGTGAGCTTTTTTGCTTTTGCCATCAGGAGGTCTTGACAGTGTAGAGACTTGACAGAAAATGACAGGGAATCCAGATATTTGCACAGCTTTTTGCTTTTAAAGGCTATAGTCTTAAACTTTTGATCAGCTGAAAAAATCGCGTTTGCGTGTAAATGCAGTTTTCAAAAGATTCCCTGCTCAAAAGTTTTTGTCTCTTGCGCCGATTTCTTCTTTTAGCATTGTGAAGCTCTACTTAGAACCTTCTTAAGATCCAATAGTGCAAAATGCAAATTCTTGCAATTTTTTTAACTGATCTTAAGATTTTGATCAGGAGTGTAATACATTTCAGTTATGACAACACAAAAGTGTGGGGTGACAGTGGGCGAGATCATTCCTGGAGGGGAAAGTGAGGATATCTACAGTATACAGGATGGGAGCCCTCTAGGAAAGGCAAGCAGTGGGAATGGCATTTGTGCCTTTGCCACGATCAACTAAAGACTTGTTGGGAGGAAAAATGTAAAGACAAACTGTACTTATAAATGCTTCGAGAATTATTGGTAGGTATAAATATATAGATATTATCTCTGTGCAACTCCTTTGCACATTTACATGTTTGGCTTCTATTGAGAACAAGGAAAGTCCAGTTACTCAGCGCTGTTTACACTTTTGTTTATTATGTCGGATGAATTAAAGTTTGGGGAAAAACAGAAAACTATGGAAATCCCAGTTAGATAACTACGGTACCATACGGAACAGTACGTAAAAAAAAAAAAAAAACATGGAAGGGGAAAAAAAGATGCACTTTTGGAGATCCCCTGTTATTTTTTGCGAATTCGAGATTTTTATTTATTTATTTTTGCGAGATTTTTTCCCCCTCCCATGTCCCTTGCGGAGTCCCGTAGGAAGGAGATGGTGCTGGTTTGTTTTAGTGTGTACAGAGAACATTTTTTGCAAGTAAAATCAACCCCAAAGTTAGACTGTGCGTGTGTGACAGCAACTTTTATGTTAACAAAATAGTAAGTTTAACTTTATCCAACTTTAAAATAAAGTGGAAGGATTAATGGTGGCAGAAGCTAACTGTACTGTAGGTTGATGCCAGCGTATCATTGTCAGCTGCTAAGCTTGTTGAATCTGTGTGTCATGAAGAAATAAGACAAAATGTGGTCTAATGAAGCGGAGTGAGTGTACAGTGCCCTAGAGCAATGTAATCATGTTAGTCAAGCTTTAATAAATTGGAAAAAATAAATGGCTGCGAGGTTAACTGCTATGTACAATACAAATAAATAAATAAATTAGGTTATCATTGTAATTCTCAGCTTTGTTGTGACCTGAGCTGTGCTTAAGCGTAGATCGACATAATGTGATTTTCTGTGTTAGACAGACACCTTGTGGTGAGTATGGTGAGTGAAGCCTTGCCTGACAGAGGAACAGAAACTTGCCGCACCTCAGTGCAGAACACCCAGCCTTACAGGAAGCCATATTTCACCACAGAGAGAAGGAGTAATCCAGCATTCAGTACTTACTTAACAGTATGGCTGTTGAACATTGTATATATAACCATAAAAAATGCACAAAAATGCTTTAGAAAGTGTTTTCAGTCAAAACGAAACTGTTAAAAAAAATGTCTTTCCTTTCTCTAGAGAGCAGTTTTCAGCTGAAGACAAAGGGAAGTCGCAGTTTGTGGTTAGAGACTGGTTTCACATACGTTTTAAAAAATATATATTTAAATAGCCCGTAGCTTCCGTCCATGGTCTCAAATCACGCCACAGGTCCAGCTTACAAATGCTTACAAACTGCATCATGATAAAATGATAAATTTGATTTTAGAAAGCCTTTTTTTTGGGGGGGGGTATTTTTTCTGCTTTCCTTTAAGGCTTTAACAAGAAAATATGCCAGAAATGTCTTTTTAAAGCATACAGTGGCTAAGTAATAAAATACTTTCCAGATAAAATAGTTTAAGTTGAGCACAATATCGAGACGTGCCAACATTTTTAGCATCGTGCAAGTTCTTTCAATTCCTTAAACCTTCCTTTTTATTTCACACAAATCAGCAGTTCAACTTTATATGACAACAAGCATCTGAGTGCGGTTCACCAGTTTCCTGTTGCTTCAACAAAAAAAAAAAAAGTTGTCAGAGAGACAGGAAAGCTGCTCCCTGAGGTGAGTTTAGAAATGAAGCTGTCACTCACGCCCATCGACAGTGCCGTCTGCTTCCCTTTACTGAATGTCACTGCAGAGCACATATATGACTCAACTGAGAAACACAGTCTCTACATGTGCACCTCAATGGAAAATGTGGCTTTTCAAGGTCTTCGGTGTCATGTGTAAGTTTTTAAGCGTTTGGATTAATTTCTGTAATTTATAAGGAATATTTTCACACGCATGCCAATTTTAATGCGACTGAACATTTCTTATTATTTGATTCTTTGACAGATATCGCCACTGTTTGTGTGTCTCAGGATCTTGATGGTAGGGGGAAAAAACCTGTTCACACCAAGAGCAGAGTTTCACACATTTGAGCAGATTGCACTGTTTGAGAAGTTTAAGATTAAAAACAAAAAAAAAATTAACTTTTTTCATGTGTAAAAGTATCATATTGAGTACGCAATTTACGGTACCAGTGAAAAGTTTGGATACACTCAAGTGTGTCCAAACGTTTGATTTGTACTGAAACTTACATGATCGTAAAATATCTTTTAAATTCACATCTATCTACTAAATGTCTATATAGCACAGTCAGAATTAAACTTGAATAATGTTCAGGAAGTAGTACTTAGTTAAATATAACAAGAGGAACATGAAGTACTTTATTGTCATGTGTCTGAAAGCACCGACAGCTAGACTCACACTATTTTAAGCTCATCTGTCAGTATTTTCTCAGACCAGCCTTATATCGCGATTCTTCTCTGTCATCTCATTGATTAAATTTCACCATAAATTATGCAGAACAGTGGTAATGTTTGATTGTTATGCATGTGTGATACAGAACAGTTTTCTATGGAAAATGTCTCAGAAATGTTTTCAATTCCACAAAAGTTGGAGAGCGCAGGTTGGGGTCGCGCTGAACTGAATTTTATTTCAGTGTTATTTTTTGTCCTTTTTTGTACATTTTATCTATTTTTTTATTGTTCATATTTCAGTGTCTATATGCATGTGCCTCCACTGACTGCTTTGATTGTGATTCATTGTTTTGTCAAGCTAAGTTTTCTGAAAATTGTAAAAATATTCATCATATTTTTACACTAGGAGATGCAGTTATATTGATGTGAGGAAGGGTAACCCCCCCCCCAAAAAAACCAACAAATTATTAATAAAATAGCTGCTGATCATTTGTGTCTATTAACCAGTCTATTAGACATTGCATCTTCAGATTGCAACTCTGATCTAACTATTACCAGTTTTTCTGTTTAAATTTCAAATTTTTAGACATGGATAAGACTCAGGCCTGGGCTGTTTTGATCTAAACTGTAATCTCCACATCTCTTCTCTCATCCAGCATCCACCTACAGTTATACAAGAAGTACTCGGCCAACAACAACTTTGTATGGTAAGATTATGACCTCAGGTTTTTGTGTTATATACTCATTAAACACCACTTACACTGTGCTGCTAGCTACCAGAGTTGGACTCCTTTTTGGCTTCAGAACTGCCTTAATAGACATGACAAGCATCATGCACAGACTGCACATTTGTGGGCAGAGCCTTCTCTCATTCCACCACATCTGATAGGTGACTTTTTCACTGAGATCTAGTGCTTATTTGAGTCCAGTGAACATATTGTCATGTTGAAGAACACAATTTGAATGTTTGAGTTCTGTGACATGTCATCCTGCTCAAAGTAGATGGGTGCACTTTAGGTACAAAGGGATGTGCAGGGTCAGCAACAATGGGCAACTCAGTCAGGCTTTTTACATGGTGCCTGATTGATGCTTTAAGGCATCTAAATGGCCCCTGCTGCCCCAGGAAAAAAAGTAAAACAGTCCATATTATTACAACTCCACCAGCTCGATTTGTTGCTACACTGCAACAATTCTGAGCTTATGTCAGAACAAAAATCTAACCAGGAAAAGTCTTACTGATCTTTAATTTTCACATTTTGGTTGCTTCAGTTTCCTGCTCTTAGATGACAAGAATAGCATCCGGTGTGATTTTGTGGTTCCATCTACTTAAGCTTTCACAGTATACCTTGTTTGTAACGAGCTCTTATTGATATTTTTATATTATATTAGAGGCTACTGTCCTGCTCAGTGTCGTTTTTTCTTTCTTGCTTTCTTGCTTGCTATCCAGGTTGTTCAGGCACCAAAATACCCACTATAAGCAGGCATTCTGAATAGATGAATAGAATTTAATCATATTTCTTTTTGTTGTTTTGTCATTTTTTCTTTTTGGAGTGGGAACCTCTATTTATTCTCATTCTTTAACTTTTTAATTTTCAGTGCCTCCTCAACCACATCTGCAGCTAACTTCAGCCCAGGTGGATTTCTTCCCCTCTGAGAATATAGAGCTAAGATGTAGTGTCACTAGCAGCTTGAAGTTGACTTTCACATGGAAGAAAAATGGAAACCCTCTAGGTTCAGGTCCAAATTTGTCTTGGTCTCCAGATCAGTCAGTGCTCACAATCCAAGCAGCATCACAGCAAGATTCTGGACAATATTCCTGTGCAGTTGAGGGCGAAAAGAAGCCTAGTCAAACTACAGAAAGTAATGTCCTCACTGTTAAGGTTTATGGTAAGTTTTATTGCCATTATTTTTGCTGTATTTCTAGAGAAAGTATAGATTACTGAGATATGCCCTCTTCTTTTTCTTCCTGAACAGAAAGCAAACCTAAGCCCACACTAACACAAAATTCAAACCTTGTCGAGATGTTCCCCGGAGAATCCATCATTTTCACCTGCAAGGTTAATGTGTCCTCTGGATGGGAATACTTGTGGTACCATAGTGAACAGGAGCTCAAAGCACACAATACTGATACGTATAGAATACCTTCTATAAGGCCCGAAGATAAGGGACAGTACAAATGCAAAGCTAGGAGAGGTCAAACTGTTACAGATGCAAGTAATAGTGCAACTCTGGAGGTCTCTCGTAAGTATATCCATCTACTGTGTTACAGTACTTAGGCTAGTTCATTTGTGTTTATCTGCATGAGATTGTGTGTAACTTTTGGATACCTGTATAGTACGTTGACCAGCTGCTGATGCACATGACACTTTATCTTTCTTTCTGTTACTCTTTTTTTTTCATGCAGTTGATTATTTTTAAGTTTTATTTAGAATATTTCATTGTGTTACAGAGCCACCGACACCAGTTCTGACGTTGCAGACTGGCTGGATGGATGTGTTTGAAAGTGAGGCAGTGGAGTTTCGCTGTGAAGTTGTCAGCCACAGCCCTAGCTGGACATTCACGTGGTTCAGAGATAACCAGCAGCTCCGAAGTGACACAGTTCAGACCGTGAACGGAGACGGATCGTCATTCAAAATCTCTTCGGTCAGTCAGACCCACAGAGGATCATATACCTGCAAAGCTCACCTTGCATCCAGGAGCGTGAGCTCTGGATTCAGCAACGAGTCAACAGTCACAGTTAATGGTGAGTTTTCTTGTGTGTGTATAGCTTTCCTCCACACAGAAGCAAAAGTCCAGGTGAATGGTAATGTCACTCCATACCTGAAAGTGTTGCTTATTGCTTTCTAAGAAGTTAAATTTAAAAGGCATTGATATGCTGCTGTGCTTTCTTTCCCTTGTGTTTGCTGTAAGCAAGAGGCCATCTATCAGATATTGCTAATTTGGAGCATATACTTAAACTATTTTAAGAAATATCATAATTCAGTTTTTAAAATGTGAATGAGATTATTCAAAATATTATTCATATTTTAGCACTGATATGAACATTAAACCAGTAGTCATTAAGCCTAGTTTACTTAAGAGGTCTTGTTATTGTAGGGAGATTCTGTAAACTTTGAACAGAGCCAAGTAGGCGATTATCATGAAGTTATTATCAGATTTCTCAAAACTTACCAAGAAAATAAATAACCACAGTAGTTGAAAACAAGTGAAATTACTGGTGTAAATAAACAGTTGGGTATTGTGAATATGCACAATGCCTATCTTGTGTTACAGGCTGTTCATATTTTGTGTTGTCCATGCTGTAATTTAAACCTTAAAGCTGTTTTATACTCTGTGAAACAGCATTTTGAGATCATCTTCCGTTATTTTAATGCATTGACTGTTGAAACAGGATGTTGTGGTGTAGCACAAAGCACGGAGGAATGGCTCATAAGCGGCCAGGGTGTTAGTATACAGGTGGAGCTCTGAGGGAAAGAATGAGATCATTTGTGTTAAAGGAAGCATGCTGTTAACAAAGGGGAGCAGCTTTCACATGTTACTGTTTTATATTAAATGTGTATGACTAAAACTCTAATTGTACACACTAAACAACAGAAATAATTGTGAGCTGTAGCTCTTCAAGCACATTGTGTTAAATGGTTATAGTTAATGTGTCTGTTTTCTTCAGAAATTCCTGTTCCAACTATAACAGAAACACCCCGGTGGCTACAAGTGTTCCCCACTGAGAATGTGTCGTTCAGCTGTGGGATGGAGCGGGACAGCTCTAACTGGATATACACATGGTATAAAGATGAAAAGCAGGTCCAGGCTGATGGTAGTGTGTCTTTTGATCCAAGAGGAGGTAAACTTTCCATCAGCTCCGCTTCAGCTAATCATGCAGGACGATATAAGTGTAGTGGACAACTCCAGAGCAGGACTGTCAGGAGCAAAAGCAGTTCTGAACTTACTCTCACGGTGCATGGTGAGTTTTATGAGTGTGCATTTAATATCACAAATGCTTTTTATGTGTGTTTTCACAAGGAAATGTTTCAAATTCAGGTATAAAATGTATTAAGTATTATTTTAATATATAAAAATATTTAAGGCTCATCAAAGGCTACACATTAGGTACATCACAATTTTTGATTGTTGTGGCGTCTTTATATCCCCTCAGGTGAGAAACCTACTCTCACACTGACCAAGGATCCAGACTATCCAGTGATGTTTCCTGGAGAATCAGTGACCTTTAGCTGTGCCATCAGTGTCTCATCTGAATGGGAATACCTGTGGTACAAAGATGGCAATAAACTTGCTGGATCATCAGACAAACATTTAGTTAAAATTAGTGCAACAGCAGATGGAGGATCATATACATGCAAAGCGAAAAGAGGTCCAAATCCAAGCTTCACCACTGATTCGAGTCAAGCTATACAGCTTCAAGTGAGAGGTAAATTTCTACTGACTCTTCTTCGAAATATTTATTTGTAGACTAGCAGGTTTGTTTCTGCCTTGCAAAAGCAGCCGTGAACTGTCTGTCACAGTGGATGGTGAATTTTAGAAATTTACATAACATTACAAACACTTATTTTGTGTATTTTCACAAAGAAATGTTTCAAATTCAGGTGTAAAATATATCAAATATTATATTTAAATATAACAATATTTTTTAAGGCACATCAAAGGCTACACATTAGGTACATCACAATTTTTGATTGTCGTGGCATCTTTATATCCCCTCAGGTGAGAAACCTACTCTCACACTGACGCAGGATCCAGACTATCCAGTGATGTTTCCTGGAGAATCAGTGACCTTTAGCTGTGCCATCAGTGTCTCATCTGAATGGGAATACCTGTGGTACAAAGATGGCAATAAACTTGCTGGATCATCAGACAAACATTTAGTTAAAATTAGTGCAACAGCAGATGGAGGATCATATACATGCAAAGCGAAAAGAGGTCCAAATCCAGGCTTCACCATTGATTCGAGTCAAGCTATACAGCTTCAAGTGAGAGGTAAGTTTCTACTGACTCTTCTTTGACATATTTATTTGTAGACCAGCAGGTTTGTTTCTGCCTTGCAAAAGCAGCCGTGAACTGTCTCTCACAGTGGATGGTGAATTTTAGAAATTTACATAACATTACAAATACTTATTTTGTGTATTTTCACAAAGAAATGTTTCAAATTCAGGTGTAAAATATATTAGATATTATATATAATATATAAAAACATTTTTTAAGGTACATCAAAGGCTACACATTAGGTACGTCACAATTTTTGATTGCCGTGGTGTCTTTATATTCCCTCAGGTGAGAAACCTGCTCTCACACTGACGCAGGATCCAGACTATCAGGTGATGTTTCCTGGAGAATCAGTGACCTTTAGCTGTGCCATCAGTGTCTCATCTGAATGGGAATTCTTGTGGTACAAAGATGGCAATAAACTTGCTGGATCATCAGACAAACATTTAGTTAAAATTAGTGCAACAGCAGATGGAGGATCATATACATGCAAAGCGAAAAGAGGTCCAAATCCAGGCTTCACCATTGATTCGAGTCAAGCTATACAGCTTCAAGTGAGAGGTAAGTTTCTACTGACTCTTCTTGAAAATATTTATTTTTAGATTAGTAGGTTTGTTTTTGTCTTGCATTTTTGACCTTATTCTATGAATATTTCAGTTGGTGTTATCTAAAAATAAATATACATGCACTACTTCTTCTTTGTCTGTTTAGAGAACAAGCCTAAGCCCATAACTACTCAACTGCCACATGCTAAAAAGCTCTATATGGGAGAGCCCGTGTCCTTTGACTGCAAAGTTAACATTTCATCTGGTTGGAGCTATGAGTGGTACAAAAATGGAACATTAATTCTTCGCAATCAAAGTTTAAATATGAATAACCTCAGCTGGTCCAACAGTGGAATTTATGGGTGCAAGGCCAAAAGGAACAAAACCAGTTTCACAACAGATTTCAGTGACCAGCGGACCTTACCCCTCTCTGGTGAGCCAAAGAGAGCTACTTTCTATCGATGTGATTTGAGATGCTTTGGGTGATTATCATGGTGGGAATCATAAGAGAATATCTCTAAGCATTTGTAAAATGGTTAATGTACCTCTTTAATTTTTTTTATTAGAAATTCCTGTCCCAACTTTAAAGCCAGTGACCAAATGGATGGATGTGTTCCCCACTGAGAAAGCGACTATGAGCTGTGGGATGGAGCAGGACAGCACTGACTGGATATATGCATGGTATCGAGATAGAAAGAAGGTTCAGGATTATAATTCTAAAAATGATAGAAATTTTTCCATCACCTCTGCTTCAGCCTTGGACGGGGGACAATACAGCTGCTCAGGAAAACTGAAGAGCAGGAATGTCTACAGCAAGCCAAGTTCTGAACTAGAACTTCGTGTTTATGGTGAGATTGTTTTTTTTTCTTCTTCTTCTTCTGAAAGATGTGTACAGTAGTTAACTCTTACTGTTGATTATTTTCAACCCTCAGATGCAAAACCCAAGGTCACACTGGTGCAGAATCCCAAGCACGATTTGATGCACTCTGGAGATTCAGTCTCCTTTAACTGTCACGTTAATGTTTCCGCTGGATGGGAGTATATGTGGTACAAAGATGGTAGACAGCTTGGCTCATCTGGAAGTGACCACAACATCAGTGCTGTTGTGACAGGACACTCTGGTTCATATACATGCAAAGTTAAAAGGGGAGCGCATATGGTGTTCTATTCAGACCAGAGTAACAATGTAAAGCTCAAAGTCGTAGGTAAGTTTTTTGATTTGCTCCTTTCATTCTTCTGGTTTTGGATTAGTGTTATTCACGTTTTGGTTGTGTTTATTGCAGAACGCCCCAAGGCCAGTATAGTCCTGCTAACTGGCTGGTCAGAAGTCTTCTCCACCGATAGCTTGGTCCTAAAGTGTGAAGTAATGGAAAGCACGGACATGTGGAACTACACATGGTAATTCAGTACTAATAAGTGTCCTGTGTAGATTCCGCCCTTTAAGAGAATTAATAATGAAGATGTCCAACCAACTGAAATTAAACAGGTACAAAGAGGAAGGAAAAATTGAATCTGCATACTCTGAGAGACATATAGTAACTCCCCAGAATGACCCAGACCAGAGTGTGTACACCTGCCACGGTATTCGCAATGAGAGACCCTTATATTCAAAAACCAGTGAATCTTTCAAGACCAAGAACCTTCGTAAGTATAACTGAGCTCTGCCGGTTATGAGTCTTCACTCAAAAAATATCCTGCCTCACTTTGATTCTGTTTTGTTTTTTAATGTGTAGTTTTAAAGAGGAGGGTGCTTCTTTCCATCTCTGGCTGTCTTTTCTTTGGCATCATTGCCGTCTTGATAGGATGCGTGGCCCTCAGAGTCTTACGCAAACCAGGTATTGCTTCGTGTCTTTTTGACTGTCTAAATTATAAAATCTGTAACAACCAACATCATAATATTTGGAATTAATGAAAATGTGCAAATAAAGTTGTCTGTCATAACAAAGAAACACAGAAAATTTGCAGCTAAATCTGCACCTGCATTTGGTTTTACAGATGCACAAGATTTTTAACCATCCTTCTCACTTCTTTCAAAGTGTCTTTCTCAGCTGCAGCAGGCATCTATCTTCAACCAAAAAGCACTAAAAAAAAAAACACTAGAAGACAGACAAAATAGCAATGAGTTGTGAAACGTTTTGTAGCAAAGGGTCAACTATTTCCTCAAAAAGTTAGCACAGTTTTAATGTGACACCCTTTTATCTAGATTTAATGTAAAAATGAGCAAACATATACCACAGTGACTTGACCTGTTAACTTTCACACAGCTGCTGATGATGACAGGGTGGAAGAGGTCAACCTGTTTCCTACAATGGCTCAACTGAAGATTACGGGTAATTCACACCATGTCGATGACATGATTTTGGTTGCTAAGCATATTGTAAATACAGCCCACCAGCAATTTATTTGTGACCTATAAAAAATGAGTCT
>JAMQGT020012114.1:0-108188 GCA_024447675.2 Pterophyllum scalare | reverse complement strand
CAAAGATTCCAGTATGTACAGGTACAATACTGCTGTCTACAGCATAAGCCTGTCTTTCTGTACCACTTACACAGCTCTATGTATTTTTCCATAGTGTTTCAACTGGATTCCTTAGAAAGACCACATGAATATTTTTATATGGATGAAGCTGGGTTCAATCTGACCAAAAGGAGGAGAGGCTGGAATGTGATTGGCCAACGAGCCATTGTTGCAGTCCCTGGCCAGCGTGGTGGCAATGCCACTTTATGTGCTGCCATCAGCAATCATGGGGTTCTCCACCATCATGCCACATTGGGGCCATACAACACTCTACATCTCCTGACATGTTCATGTGATCTTCGGGATATTATGTTAGGGCGTCAGCAGCAGGATCACGAGCAGACAGGGCATCCTGTCTCACACCGTGCGGGGACGATGTGAGTTGCCATGCAGGTCAGAGTGGTTCATTAAAAACCAAGAATTCCTGAATGTTTTCCTTCCACCATACTCCCCTTTCCTCAATCAAACAGGAGTTCTTCTCTTCATGGCGCTGGAAGGTTTATGACCGGCAACCCTACACCAGGGAAAATCTCTTGGAGGTCATGGAACTGACCTGCAATGACATAGGTGTGGATGCATGCCAAGCGTGGCTCCGGCATACCAGGAGTTATGACCCACGCTGCCTGGCAAGGGAGAATGTGGCCTGTGATGTAGATGAAGTCCTGTGGCCTGACCCAGCAAGTCAACGTGATATGATGCTATAGAGTAGATACTGCATGCACTTTTGTTGTTGTAAAGTTTGTGTGTATATATATATATTTGTACTACAAGTGCTAAACATGACTCTTGTTTTGAAAGGCTTTATGATCTGATCGTTGTGTTTTCCTTTTTTCTGTTTGTAATGACTGTTCAGTGGTGTTTTTCATTTTGATTGACTCGGGGTCTGATCTGACAACACTGTTTGCTTTTGAGCTGTTTTTTTTTTTTTGAACTGTTTTGAGGTAACAGTTTGGTTTTGCAGGAAGAGTCGGAGGTTTTGTGAACGTAGTTTGAAAATTGAGTTTTGTGTTTACAGTTCAGAGACATGGAGGGATGATTTCAAGAAATGTGTCTTGGCAATTGAGAAATACTGTAATCAGCTTCAGCTGCTTTGGTGTTAATGAAATTAACAAGAGGAGCAACAATGAGACACCCCCCAAAACTCCCCCTCCCCCACTAGTTTTGCATTTGGCTAGGGTCAGTGTCACTACTGGTACCATGATACGATACCTGAACCCTACAGAGGTTGCACAGGTAGTCCAACTCCTGCAGGATGGCACCTCAATGTGTACCATTCCCAGAATTTTTGCTGTGTCTCCCAGCACAGTCTCAAAAGCATGGAGGAGATTTCAGGAAACAGGCAGTTACTCTAGGAGAGCTGGACAGGACTGTAGAAGGTCCTAAACCCATCAGCAGGCTCATTATCTGCTCTTTTACACAAGGAGGCACAGGATGAACACAGAGCTACAAAATGACCTCCAGCAGGCCACTGTTGGGAATGTCTGTGACCAAACAATCAGAAACTTCAGGACGGTGGTCTGAGGGCCCAGAATCCTCTAGTGGGCCCTGTGCTCATTGCACAGCACCTTGGAGCCCGACTGGCATTTGCCATACAATACTAGAATTAGCAGGTCCACCTCTGGTGCCCTGAGTTTTTACAGGACCACCCTGGACACATGAGACAGATGTGAAAGGGTCTGCCGAAGACCTGGAAAATGTTATGCTGCCTGTGACATTTTTCACCATGACTGCTTTGGTGGTGGGTCACTGATGCGTCTGGAGAGGCATATCCATGGAGGGACGCACAGACCTCCACAGGCTAGTCAACGTGAATGCCTTTAGGTGTGAGATGAGAGTATGCAGGCCTGAACTAATTCCAACAGAACATATCTGGGACATAATGCTTCAGTCCATCTGACACCGCCAGGTTCCACCTCAGACTGTCCAGAAGCTCCGTGATCCCCTGTTCCACATCTGGGAGGAGATGCTCAGGACACCCTTCGTCATCTCATTAGGAGCACGCCCCGACATACAAACACATGGGGGTCATGCAAACTACTGAGTACCATTTTGAGTTGCTGCAATGAAATTCTGGTAAAATGGAGCAGACTAAGGCTTTTTCACTTTGATTTTTGGGTGTCTTTGAATTCAGCCCTCTGTAGGTTGATAATTTTATACCACATTACCCAGTCCATATCAGTATAGATATCAGAATGATTTCTTTTCCATTGAGACTTGATGTTTTTACTCCTCTCATTTTTTTGAGCAGTGTATAAAGAGAGGCCAGGAGCAACTCCCGAAGAAAGCAAGCCAGTCATACAAGTAATACAATTCACAATGCTGATATGTTTATCATTCTATTCATTTATTGCAATTAAGTTAAAGGTTACCATTCGGACAGGGACAGCACAACACAACATCTATACAGTGCTGAAAAATAGATTTCACTGACTTTAATATTTGGCAACTTTTCCAATAAAACAAAATTTATTCATGAAAAAATACTGTCCATTCTACAACAAATCATTGAGAAGTTATGTGATCCATACAGTAGTTATTTATATGACAACATTAACATGCTACAACTTAATACATTAATAGATTGAATAAAATGATCAGACACAAATTGCACCTTACAATAAGCACTGCTTAGGTCAGAGACTATGATTTATCAGGCTTGTGGATCCATTTGATCTTCAAGGATTTCTGTAATGTATGTATCATGAAGTACTTAACTGATAGTTATACTCATTTTCTTACTTTTACTGCTTTCCTACATCTGTTGATCAACCCTAAATGGACTTCTGCCCTTCAAAGCCCACAGACTCTGACAAAGGAAATGTTCTGGTTCAGAACAGAGCAGGTTCTGCACACGTATATAAACGGTTCACTGCTTTTTTTTCCTTCTTCACTAGTGTAAATTCAGCATATTGTAGGTGTGGTGCATACTGATGACATGACAGACATCCCAAAGTTAGTAATACTGCATATTGTTTTAAAGAGATGAGAGGACTGTATCAACCTCTGGTCCAGTGTTTCTGTAAAGGAATTCTTTAATTTTGTCTTTTTTTTTTTTTTTTAAAACATAGATCAACATCATGGGGGGGAAAAAAAAGACTCAGTGAGACTAGGAGAGGTAAAAATGCATCAGCACTTGTAAAAGTTAACACTTTATATCTTTCCAAAAATGCAAAAACATCTTGTAGTTCTAGATGCAGGAACATGTTTAATCTATTTATCTTCCAACAGCGTGTCAGACAGCTGCTGTTCATTAATGAACAAATTTAAAATTATTTGAGTTTTATCTGCACACAAATAGCAAATATTATAGACAGTAGCATGACTGAGTCTTAAGGCTGTTGCTAGAGCTATGTATTCAGCTACGAACCATGCTTATAGACTTTATGCTACGCTAAGCTAAGCACATCCTGATTCCAGTTCTTGAGTGAAAACTCAGCCATGAGATTATTGAGCTGAAAAACTGACCTCACTCTCACTCTCAGAATATCATTTCCCCAAATCCCTTTCTGGGCCAATGCTAACCTCACAGCTGCATAGCAAAAGCTATTGATAAAACACTGTCTGTTCTCAGTGTCTCTGGCACAGCCTTCTCAAATTCTGCTTTTCATTGCTAGAGCTAGTAGAGATTCCTGAGACCACACCATGAAGTGATATGTACATCTCCGTTTTCTGTGCAGATGTGCTAAATGAAGGAATTGCAGGACTGCGTGTCCAGTCCTGCACAGCCTGTCACTGATCACAGAAGACTGCAGTGAGACTGTTCCTATTGAACATGTTTACAGTATGGTGCAAAAATCTTGAGCCATGCCTCATTTCTTTACATTTTGCTAGGAAAATGGGAAATGTGCAAACAAACATGGAAATACAGTATATAATGCAAAAATAGTTTGTCCAGTTCTAATGAGCTTGAAAGCCAATATTTGGTATGACCACCTTTATTCTTCAATACAGCCTGAACCCTCCTGAGCGTTCTTGTAATTTCTTTAAGTAGTCTTCAGGAATAACGTCTTGAAGGGCATTCAAAGCTCTTCTTTGGATGCTGAGTGTGCTCTGTTCCCATCTCTGTCAAGATGATCCCACACTGCTTCAATAATGTTGAGGTCCAGGCTTTGAGGAGGCCAATCAATGACTGATATCGTTCCACTGTGTTTTTCTATATAGGTATGTTTTACTGCACTGGCAGTGCATTTAGGTTCATTGTCATGCTGAAAAATGAAGTAGTTGCCAATCAGATGCTTCCCATGTGGTATTGTGTGGTAGTTCGAAATCTGACCGACTTATCCCCAACAGCAGTGGCTGGAATGCAGCCCCAAACCATGGCACAGCCCCCACTGTGTTTTACAGATGGCTGCAGACAACCACTGTTGGACCTCTGTCCTCAGCACTTTCATAGAAAAAAATGTTCAAATTTGTATTCATCACTCCATCAGACCTGCTGCCACTGATTTTCAGTCCAGTTCTTGTATAATCTGGCCATACCTCAGCATTTTCTCCCTACTCCTCATCCATAAAAATGGCTTCTTAACAGTCACCCTTCTGATGAGGTTTCAGCAAACAGCAGAAAATTCTGCTGGACAGATATATTTCCCAGGTCCTGTGTCATGACTTTCAGATACTGCCCTCAATTTTTCCACAAATTTACTATTTTATGCCTGCCTATGACGGTTATCAATGACATTTTCATAGATTCAACAAAATAAATGGGGACAGATTGAGTTTTTGTGACGGGTATAACTTAAAATTGGTTCTTAGTAAATAAAAATGTATTTATATAGTGCTTTGCAAGACAAGAAACCAGTCAAGAGGTATCAATTAACTGCTTTTTGAAGGATGCCACAGAGTCAAAGGTGCCAACAGAAGGTGGTAAGCTGTTCCAAAGTTTTGGAATGCACAATCCCCCTTAGTTTTCATGTGGGATCACAAGAAGACCCATATCTGCAGACCTAAGAACCCAACTTGGAGAATGGGGTGGAGGAGATTGAAAATATAGGTGGGGGCCTCACTCTGTAAGGCCAGAAAAGTAAGAACCAAGATTTTAAAATGAAATCTAAACCTGACAGGAAGCCAGTGGAGAAACTTTAATGGGATGATATGAGAACATTTATGTGAGAGATTTAAAAGTCTTGCAGCAGACGACAGTTGATGATTAAGAATAGATGCTTTAGACATACACACAAAAAAAACAGTGGATTACAATAATCCAAGCAAGAGGAGATAAAGGCATGGACAAGTATTTGCAATTCACTTTTTGAGCCCTGACTTTAGCAATATTTCTTAAATGGAAAAAACAAGAGTGGGTCAGAGACTTGAAAATGAACCTGAGGTTTCACATGTTTGATTTTACAATGGATGAAAACTTCTTTGTTTCTGTTATGAATGGAAAACACTGGTTTATCCTCTGACTTATGTTTGAATGCTTCATATTTCAGCATGAAGTGGCTTAACAAACAAACAAAAATCCAATAACTATGAAATCTGAAAAACTCTGAAAACAGCCAGGTACAAGAACTGGATTGAAAATGAGTGAAAAAGAAGCCAATGTCCAAAGCAACACTTGGAAAGACCTTCATAAAACCTGGAAGAATATAATTCAAGACCAAATTACAAGAAAGTCTGGTTCCTTGGAGGCAAAATGTAAAGAAATGAGGCGTGGCCCAAGATTTTTGCACAGTGCTGTAATTCACAGTGTCAGAACATAAAAATCACCATTCGTCCTCTTTGGAAATTAAGTTGAATTTCAGTAGCCTTTACAGTCAGTAAAAAGCTGTTGTGTAAAACTGACGGATCATCTGCGAAAAGCAGCACCGAGGCTACCAATGTGTACTTAGTGAACTCTCGTTAACATTTTGTGTCTTGCACCGCCATACCAAAGTGTGTTTATTAATGATGCATGAAGACTTTACTTTTCTGGAGTATTCCAGTTACAGCAAGAAAAGGAATGTTCTTCACCTTGTTCTGGGTCCCGTGTTCAGTGTAAATGTTTGTTTCAGTTTATTCTTTATTGTTCTCCCTTGGTTTACAGAAACTAGACCTTTAATGTCTTAATTTGTGACATCCTGCAGTATACAGCATGGCACGCTTTTCAGAGGAGCATGTAAAATCAGATGCTGACAGATCTCCTGGGACCTTGTAGCCTGCATGGACTTCGGATGCTGCTCGCAGTAAAGGTGCTTTTATACCATGGTGAGCGTGATGGCATTATGTGTAAACCATTATGAAGGAATTATTCAAACGATAGTTCATTGGTGGTTTAGACAGTTTCTTTCTATAGAAGATACCTAAAAAGATGCCGCTTAGAAAACTGTTCTCTGCCACTAAAGATAAAGAATCGCATCAGACCTTCAGTTAAAAACACAGAGAACCCTGACAGAACTTAAAAAACAGACCCCCCTTAAGATTTTAGAATATATACTGTAACTCACTTGTAATGCATGCATTGCATGCTCTTGTAAATAATAGGATCTGTATCATACTCAAACTCACAACAGCGTATCAAGAGTGACTCCTAGTGTCATTAGAAATGAGGTCTTAGCAAAAGCAAAGGTCAAGGTTGAGAAACACTGCTGTAATGTGAGCATGATTGAATAGAAGAGGTCTTCCGTCTGCGCGCTTTTAGCAATACGGCTAAAATTCAGTTTGGAGCTGTTGACCTTGGCTTCGTTCTCAGAACACGAACATCTGAAGGATCTGGGTTTGGAGGAATTTCCTGATTTTCTTTCTTTCTCGGGGTCAGATAAAAAGTCGTGGTCAAAACAGAAACCAAGGCAGGACATGGTTAGCCTATCATCGCATAAAGACTGCGGGGCCTACAGACACCTCTAAAGCTCACTGCTTAGGAACTTATATCTTCTTAATTTACTCTGTAGGTACACAGAAACATATAGATGCTGTTTAGTTGCGGAACTGCAAATTACTGGTCATCAACAAGGTTCTAGCACAGAACTCAAACTAAAATAATAAATCATTAGGATTTCTGATGGTCTAGAGAGCGAACATACAATATCCAAGATAACAGATTTGTGCAAAGCTAACCATACATTTAACTTCACCCTGTGCCAAGTTATGACACATTTTCAATTATTTTAGTCAACATTTACTTTAGTGCATCTTTGTAGTTTTGTTATAAAGTGCCACATTCTGAACCTGGTTCAAGTGTAAGTAAGGAGTGTGAAGCTATTTCTAAAATTTCAGTAACACTGACTTTTGCACTGTTATCTGCTGCTTCCTGTAAAGGGTTATGAGCAGAAGGTGGACTGCAGCTGCTTGAAGGCAGCATGTCGTTGCTTTTTTTCCTCTTCTTGCCTCTTGCGTTCTTCTTTTTCCTCTCGAATTTCAGCCTCAAACTTGCTGCCCACAGACAGAGCCTGCATCTGGTGCAACACAAAAACACATTTTCTTAAACCCACGTAGCCGTACATAGCTGTGTTAGTGTTAGTCCGCTTTAACTTCATACCGGTTTTCACAAATTGCTCATGTGTAAGCATGTTTTGCTTTTCAGTTTGTCACCAGTACTTGTTACATAGCTGTATTCCAGGTTATCAAAGCATATACTGCAAGAGGGACAATGTTTAAGGTACTATTAGGTTAGATTAAGTTACTATTTAGTTGTCAGTCTTCAACTTTTATTTTGCAAGGTCCGGTGCAAAATAAAAGTAAACATGTAGTTCAAAAAACAAACACAAAAATCTGTTAAAGTTTGAGGACTCAAAAATAAGTTCTGAAGAAAAAAATATTCATATTATAATATGACTGACGATTTTGCACTTTTTCCAAATCTTCCCAGTTAGCCATCAAACTGAAGCAGGTCGGTGTCACTGGCTGTAGCAAGTTCTTTGTCCTAAAGGTCGGAGCGGCTTAAGCTCCATTGAAACTGGTTTCAGATAGATGATCACAGTCTTGTTCCAATCAAACAACCTGCATCCACTGGAAATATGTTTATACCAGTTTATACCAGAACCAAATCCAAAGTCAGAAAACTGTTTTTTGTTTGTTTGTTTTATAATTCTACATGAGTAGATGAATACAGCAGTAAAGTTCATATTTTTGGAACCTAGGTCATAACAAGAAGAAGCTAATGTCAAACTTTGGGGTAAAGGTCAAAGTACATGGAAGGAAAAAAAAGACAGTTTAATCTTATCATACCTTGGCTTCAAAAAAGTCTTTGGCCCCCATAACACCCTGAGTGGAAACATTGATCTCAGACAGTCTTGCCAAAGCCAGCAGACCACTCTCCTCCTGCAGTTCTCCAGCTGCTGCTCTCCGGAAGATCAACAGGAACTGCAGGTGGGTTGACAGTTTAAAGTTCACATATTAAAGACAGTTACATATTTATTAATCCGTAAGTGTAGGGATGGTTATTAAATTAACAGTTCGTGAGACCATTTCTTGTCTTAATATGTATAATTACCTTAATTTTTTCCACCTGCCACTTTTCCAAATACTACTACTGACAACCTGATAGCTCCTCAAAAGTAAAGGATCAAAATGCAGTAGGCTATCTCAGCGTTCAGTGACTGTCCTGTCAGTGCAGCACCACTGTGCTAATGTTACTATAATATGACTATGACTGATATTTAAGTGTGTTTATTAACTATACAGTTCGATTTCGGGGGCTTGGGAACTGAGGTTGCATCTGTGAGGTGGTGGTGCTTCTCTAAACTTCCCATAGTCAAGATGAAGTTACTGGCCTGCTGTAAATATAATGTATTATCTTATCTAGACTATTTATTCTATTTGTTAGAAGTCCCTTTCAATACAGCTGTTTTTATAATTAATATTTCTTTAAAAATAAATATATATATATAATGCCAGGTGGAAAAAAATAGGAACACAGCAACTGTAATAAATATAACATCAAAGTCACTCTATAGACTCAACAATATCTCACTGAAATAAATATAAACTGTCAATAGTGTCGAGAGTGGATAAGAGGTCCAAGAATAGGTCCCTGTGGAACACCTGTTCAACTGTGCAGTTGACTTGACCTGAAACCTTTGAAGACTACTGTCTGAGATCTATCAGCCAAGTGAGCAGTGATTGAATGATCTACTGAATCAAAAGCTTTAGACAGATCTATGAAAAGTGCCGCAGCAATACTGATGATTATCAAGGGCTTCAATAATATTGAGTTGTTGTGCTGTGATAAGATCTAAAACCTGACTGCTCTGACTGTAAAATGTTATTTGATTCCAGATACACTTCAATTGAATATTTATAAAGGACTAAGACTTTTGCCAGGCAAGACCATTTTGAAATAGGGTGGTAATTATTTAAGTCACCTAGGGTCACCACCTTTATGGAGTGGGAGCATTTGTGCAGCATTCCAGATTTTTGGAATTTTGCCTGCAGCAAGTGATAAATTAAGAATATGAGTTATAGGTGCAGCAATCAGATCAGCATTGAGATGAAGGAGGGATGGTCTAAACTAGGGATCTATCGCTACTGTCACTACGCTTGTACCAGAAGTACTAGCCGGTTAGCCTTATTGTTAAGATTTCAATTGATGCCCATTGCCGTAAATGGTTGTCCTAAATGTGACACAGGATCTGCCATCAGATAGAGTTGCAGCCCTGACATTGTTATAGAAAAAAAAAAAGTAGTATTAACTATTGAAAACTGTTGGTGACTGGGTCACGTGGTGGTACTCTAATTTATAACGACTTGGTTACGATTGGAATTTCCATCAGAAGTAATGACATCCAGCAGAATCAATTAGAGGGCCAGACTCTTTAGTTTTCTCTAGTCCCCCCCAGTCTGACTAGTGATGACATGCATGATCACATCCATCCTACTTTTGATGGTACTGCTTTCACTTGTAGAAATGTAGCTGAATTCACTAAAACTCCCAAAACGTGACTATCCAGAGTTCAGACCAGGAAGCAAAGATTCAATCTTAAGTGCCTCTTGGCAGCTTCCCTCCTGTAATTCCTCCCAAATCACATTCCCCCACACCGTCTGCTCCCAGATGACATAAAAATAATCCAAATATCAGCAAAAAATTCAAATCTCTGTCAGTAAATAATTTCAGTATTGATCAACAATATTGATCTAATTCACCTTAAGGAAACAGGGAGAATATGCCAGTTTAAATGAATCAACACCCTCGAGTCGTACTGTCAGAATCCTCAAAATACAGGCCAAGGAGGAGGAATAGCAGCAATCTTTCATTCTAGCGCATCAGTCAAAGACCTAGACAGTTCAATACATTTGAAAGCCTTACTATCAGCTTTGTACACCCTTTGAGGTGGCTGTGGCTCAGGAGCTAGAGCATATTTTTGTGTATATATTTTTTTATATTAACATTTGCCTTAACTACTTACATGTGTTTGATTAGATGCCGAAGTTGTCATGCTTTTCCTTATTTGGACATGAGACACTCTCAACCACATGACCACACAATAAGTGGGCGGGTATATAAAATGTGTTGTTTGCAACCTGTGATTGTTAAGTCTGAAGAAGGGCAGCTGTGCCTGAAACATCACTTCCTCGAAGCTTTTGCATTAAATATTCCTCCAGGAGCTTTTCTGGTGTACAGACTTTCTTTCGGCTCAGTTTCATGCTCTAGTTCCTGCACCCTTTTTGAACTGTCCCCCCCTCCCCGATGTGCATGTTCTCATTACTCTGATTTCAAGAGCTAGAACATGCCATCTACTAATCGGAAAGTTGGTGGTTTGATTCCTGGGTGTGCCAGTCTGCATGCCAAAGTATCCTTGGGCAAGATACTGAATCCCAAGTAGCTCTCCATTGAAACTGTCGGAGTATGAATGTGTGCGGATGTTAGATAGAAAACACTTAGAAGTATAAAACAGTGCTTGTATGAATGTGCGTGTATGGGTCAATGCAAATGTGTTGTATAAGCGCTTTGAGTGCTCAGCTAGAGTAGAAAAGTGCTATTTAAGAACTAGTTCATTTACCATTTAACTGGCAAATTGGCAGACAAAAAACTGTTTTCTTGTTGTTGTTTATCACATGCCGGGCCCTTACTCTGAGTTTCTGATTTATTTATTTTTTAATCTAATTAATGTAAATGACTGCTAAATGTAATAAATATCCTCCTTTATAGTGAATGTTTATGTGTAGTACTGTATGTGCCCACAACTTACACTGTGTTCTTTTACTGTGTTGTGCTCTTATTTTGAAAAGTTATCTTAACGTTCACAATGCGATACTCTGCTGGTTTCCAGGGCAACTGTGCAGATAACCATTGTGTTGTAGAAGAATCAGAAAACAAAGTGGTATTTATATTGTTTTTAAGTTCACGTTTTTGTAAGAAACAAGCTTGTATCGTCATTTACCTCATTATCTTTATTGTTTCATAAATAGAGAGCTTGCTGGCAAAAAGAGGTCTAAAACCTCTTATGAGCGATGCTATTTATTTTACCTGAGGGGAAAAAAATGTAGTTTCATTTGTTCATGAGTTAAATTGCACAACTTGTCAAATTTAAAAGGTAGTATGTCTTTTGTGAACATTTAATTTTTTTATTTAAAGGATATGTGATGCAGTTGTTGATACTTATTATTTGGTTGTATTTTGAGCTGTGATTAATATTTAAATATAATGTGCATAAGAATTATATGTAAAACTACATAGAGCCACTCTGCTTATGTTCTGTAGTTTTCACAGTGCCATGGTGTAACAGTGTCTGGTGTATGATGCTCTGCAAAAAAGAAGAAATAAAACGACACCCATTTGAAATTCTACGCGTCTGGTTCATGCAGTCCAAGGGGCTGCTACAATTAATGATTGGTTAAGATTAAAATAATTATATCTGGTAACTTAACATACATGTAGAAACTGAAAATGACTCAACACTGCATTTAATTATTAGACTTAACTGACTTCTCTCAAAATTTAAATGAACACACTCATCATACGAGCCTGTCCTGGCATATGGCATAGAAACTGAACATTTAACAGTATTTTTCCTGAAGACTCTATTTTGTCTGATAATTCTTTAATAATTAGCTCTTAAAGATGGTTTATTTTTACAATAATGGATTGCACAGCACTGAGGAACAAATTTTATAGTCTGTGTCCAGTCAAAAGTGCTATAACAAAATTTAAATAAGTGCTTTCCTCCACTATTATTTTCTACAATGCCATGTGAAGAAGTTACCCAAAATTTATTGATATTATGTTAATAGTGTTACATCCTGCGTATGACTCTGGATACTGTAAAACCTCTAAAAAAGAAAGAAAGAAATCAGAGGTTTGACTCCCTGATATAATTCACAAACAGGCATGTTAAAACAGATCACACAAGCTAGAATGGAAATAGTGTTCCACTAATTTAGAAGATCTTTGTCTGTCCTGAAAAAATAGTCTGTTACTCTACAGGAAAAAAAAGCCCTTTGTAAAGCCAAGTCGTCCTACTATTTGTTACTGACAGGACATTAAGCTCTGAAAAAGTTTCTTTTCAGCAGGCTGACAGAGTCAGAGCTCTGTTGAGCCTTGCATCGCTCAAAAGCCATCTTAGCCAACTGTAGGGTGATTTCCAACCATTTAACAAACTTCTCAAAAGAGTTGTAAAATGGCTGTGTGATCCCTTTTTGATAAAGTTTATAATTAGGATGACTACTATATATAATTAACTCTCTCCCATAGTTTGTGCTTTGTCCTGGTCTCTCTTGGTATGACGTTAAACTACAGCGTGGAGACGTCATGCACGGAGTTAGCAAGTACTAAATAACGTCTACAAAATGCGTAAAGATGACCGACCGTCAGTATTCACTTTGCAACTGGCGGGCTGGTCAGCACCAAAAAAAAAAAAAAAGCCCAAGCAAACCTGGGTGTTACGGTTAAGGAATAGTGGCCAACAGTAGAGCCCAAATGGATAAAGGCAGATGAACTGTGATAGCTGCTGCAACCAGCTACAAGCACAGTCCACAACTGGCCAGTTACTGCATCCATGTCCAGCTTCTGCACGTTGCTGTATGGTACGTATAGTAATCAATGCCCATGGAAGGACAGAGGAGTGACAGGACCCCATGCCCCTTACTCAATGTGCAGGGTTTTTTTTCCCCCTCTCTGAAAGCCCTATGGCAAGGGACGAGTGGCAACAGTGGCAAGTGGAGGGTACCACTGGCAGCCCTTAGCCACATATTTCCATGAAAGTGGCTCAGCTTGTAGTCGATTTTTGAAACAACGATTCAATTTGTATCCTACCTGAGTGACAAAGAAGCCCACTGGGACAGCGCTGCTTTCCCCATAAGGGCAGGGGAAAAGAAACAATTTCATACAGCTTAAGGTCATCCAGACGTTTTGCTATCTTGGTGGCTTCCTCTTGCAGAATGCCCGTATAGACAATGCGATCAAAGCACATATTGGAAAACAAAGTGGGGCCTTTGGAAAATTGCACCACAGATTCTGGTCAGACAGAGATTGGTGTCTACCAATCAGTTGTCCTCACTGACCTCACATTTGTGAGTGAATCCTGGACATGGTACCAAAAGCATGTGAAGAAATTTGACCAGGTCCATCTGAGATGCCGTTCAAAAATTTATGGCATTTCATGGAAGGACAAAGTACCCAACACAGCTGTAATTTAGTACTGCACTTTGTAAATGTTGTGCAGACCATTAAGCAAATGCTGATGACCAACTTCTGTCACATGACGAGTATGCCTGCCCATTTAGCCAGTGTCAGTGCCCTTCACGTATAAGACTGGTCAGCCACTGCAGGAAACATATCAGTCTTTGCCAATGAGCTCAGAGAGGAAGATCTCTCAGACTCATGTCCTACATTTTTCTCTTCACTTACCCCTCATTCCCTAAATTAAAAAAAAAACTCAGGAGGAGAAGTATACTAGACTAAACACCCAATGGATATATAACCAGCAGGTGCTTTGGGGTGACGCAGTGGTGCAGTGGTTGACACTGTCGCATCTCAGCATGGTTCCTGGTTCTAACTCAAACTGTGGGCTTTCTATGTGATGTTTGCGTGTTCTCCTGTGCCTGCTTAGGTTCTCTCTGAGTACTCCAGCCTCCTCCTACATCCCAAAGACATACATGTCAGGTTAACTAGTGATTCTAAATTGGCTATAGATTTGAGGCAGAAAGTGCTTGTAGTGTAATTGCAAAGTGTGAAGTGTAAAACTAAACCACTGTATTAATGTATGGCTAAATGCTGCTTGTAGTCTTTGAGTGGTCAGTTAGACTACTAAGAAAAAACACTATATAACTGCCACTTCATTCCACTTCATTACTGTTTAGCTGTGTGGAGATGACAAAGGAGTCGTAGACTGAACCTTTGCATTTTTTAAGCTGTTACATCTCTCTATAATGGTCAGCTTTTCAATCTGCAGTGTGGCTGTTTGGAGCAATTCCCAACCTAGTTCCACAGCAATCCAGCCCAAAACATTCTACTTCTGATGCCTACAAGGTTCAGTAGAGTTTCTTGTGTTACGTTATGCAGAGGACACCTCAGCAATTTACTCCCTCACCTCTCTGAAGCTCAGTTTGCCATCAAAGTCTTCATCCACCTCTTTGATCATGTTCTTGAGGCCCAAGTGGGTCTGTGGAGCTCCCAGCTTCTCCATCATCAGCTTCAGCTCCATCAGGTCAATGAAGCCATCTTTCCCAGTGTCATACCTACAAACCATGAAACCCACAGTGTCAAGTTCAGTCAGCTGGGAGCATGGACACATAGCATTTAATTTACAGTCATTATGTTTCCATGTGTAAAATTGTTGGATATGTTCACATTCAAAAAAAAAAAAAACTTGCACTGAACTTTACCCAGGGGTGGGGGGGATCCAAGTGGTACTCACTGACAGTCAACCAGTAACAGTAATGGTTAATAAGAGTAACAATGCATTAGAGATGCACCAATCCCATAATTTAAAAGATGGATCAAATTGTTTGATCTTTTTAATTTATTTCTGTGATATATGTGTTTACGTTGCCATATAACAGCATTTTTTTGGGGGGGGGGGGCAGTTTTTTATTTCACTGTTGAATACCAAAGGTGGTAGCAACAAAACCATGACTTAAAAAGCCATCACTTGACCCAGCAGTCTTAGTTAATTATAGACCCTTTTACAGCCCATGTCATCAAAGGATACATGCGCATTTTGGCAACCGAAGTGAACTGCCACTCCATTCAAATCAATAAGAACAACGAGACTGCGCAGCGGTTAAATGTGATTTAAAAGCGATATCAGCATCAAAATGTCTGCTGTTGCGTGTTTGGCTGTCAGAATTTCTACTCTACCAAAAGCAGACTGAAGTTGTACCAAATCTCACGGGATCACAGCTGTTTGAGAGAAGACGGAGGCGTCTGTGGTTGCAAGCCATCAAATGTATTGATAAAAACTGGACTGAGGACATGATCAGAAATACTCGCGTTTGAAGCGCCCATTTTACATCAGGTAAAGTTATTTATCTACGCTGGTTATACCGGGACATCAGATTTAGATAAATACTAAACAGCATTAGCTGGGAGGATATTTGGCTTTTAAACTATAGTGTGGCTGGCTATTTACAGGTGAGGCATCGCTGGACTCAGAGTCCTGATTTTTAAATTAATATTAAATCGCACTACAGATTCCAATATGCAGTGCCAGTCAAAAGTATGAGCAGACTCACATATGAATGGTTGAATGTGTCCAAACTTTTGACTGGAACAGTATATATTTTTTCCTTTGTAAATCAATAATATCTGCAGCCGGAAAACTCTTAGCAAGCTAGGAAAGCAGTCTGACGAAGTCCTCACGCTGCCATGCAGGTACAATTCCCTGTGAGGACGTAGCTCTCTGACTTGTTTACAATGACCCGAGCCTCATACACAGCGGACACAAAACTCTGAGTCTGTATCATGATATTTGACGTTCGGTACATGGCCACAGACAACATAATTGTAAGCATCCAGTGACTTGTATGCGCGTAACTTCGCTCTGGTGTATACGCTGGGTTTCTCCACCAAATACATGTATACATCCGCCCACGGATACTGGGCCACTTGCTAACGTACCACGGGGAATCGGGGAGTCGGTTGCTGGTGGTCAAAGTTAATTTTTGCAGGTAGTTTTCATGATCTTTTGTTGATAATCCCTTCTCGTAGACTGATACGCTATTGAACTCCGCCATATTTCTGTTTCCAAAATGCGCGTGCATCCCTACCTACGTCATCATTGTTTACAAACAGTAAAAGGGTCTATCTCCAACCTTCCTTTTCTCTCCAAAATCCTTGAAAGAGTAGTTGTAAAACAGCTAACTGATCATCTGCAGAGGAACGGTTTATTTGAAGAGTTTCAGTCAGGTTTCAGAATTCATCACAGTACAGAAACAGCATTAGTGAAGGTTACAAATGATCTTCTTACAGCCTCTGACAGTGGACTCATCTCTGTGCTTGTCCTGTTAGACCTCAGTGCAGCTTTTGATACTGTTGACCATAACATTTTATTACTCAGATTAGAGCATGCCATAGGTATTAAAGGTACTGCACTGCAGTGGTTTGAATCATATCTATCTAATAGACTCCATTTTGTTCATGTAAATGGGGAGTCCTCTTTACACATTGAGGCTAATTATGTAGTTCCACAAGGCTCTGTGTTAGGACCAATTATATTTTCATTATACACTTATTTTTCCTTTAGGCAGTATTATATGTCCTTCAGTGTGCATATTAAATAAATATGTAAGACTGCTGTTTTGCAGTTGTGTAATATCTCTAAAATTATTAAAATGTATTACTTCAAGGCTGGACTATTATAATTAATTACTATCACGCTGTCCTAAAAACTCCCTGAAAAGCCTTCAGCTGATCCAAAATGCTGCAGCTAAAGTACTGATCATGCCCCATTTTAGCTTAAAGAACTCATAGTACCATGTTACCCCAAAAGAGTGTACTTGTGGTGCCTAGGATACTTAAGAGTAGAAGGGGAGGTAGAGCCTTCAGCTTTCAAGTAAATTTTATTTATGTTGTGCCAAATCACAACAAATGGTAGTTTCAAGGTGTTTTTCATTGTAAGGTAAAGACCATACAGTGACCTGTTCGTAGGGAAATACATATGCAATCCGTCACATCACAGAAACATAAATTACACATAAGTGGTTAAAAGAGCAATCATTATATTCATTAGCCATTTTGACCACCTCTGCATTAGCTGGTAATCCAAACTCTGTTGACTGAAACTGGATTCATACAACAATGAATTCCCTCAGCAAGTAATATGGTCACATTCCACAACTAGCAATTCAATATTGAAAACACAGATAAGTTCCTTCACAGTAACATACCCAGGATTACGTCACAGCTAGTGCAATCTGTCTACATTTCTTCTTACCGCTGTCCAGCTGAAAAATCCCAAAGCCCAGTACTGTTGTGCTGTGGTCTGAGAAGTGAGTGTGGCAACTTGTTACTGCAATGCTCCATGAAGCACATCAGTCTACACTCACTGTGTTCCCTCTGATTTTAATCAGTGCACCATCCATGTTTCTGTCCAAACACCCCACATTCCCCATGAAGACTGCTGGAACAGCTCATTGTGTCCTCCCTAGCTCCTCCAGGACTGCAGGCCTGGCATGGCACACTAGACCTGTCAACACCTGTCAAGCTGCCGTGATGGTACCTTGTCACTTCAGAACCAGCCTCACAAACCCAACATTACTGGCACTACACTGAGCACGCTCGCTCACTCACACTCTCAATCTAAATAAACAGGACTTTGCTGACAACACTGCACCAGCCTTTAGATACAAAAAACAAAACAAACACAAATTTTTGACTTGGATCCTTTTTTATTGTTGATAAAAATAAAATTATGAGTTCCAACAAGAAAGTGGGCCTAAGAAAGACGGTGGAAAACAACTGAATTCAACCCCAGAGGGCTACTTGAAGGCCGTGAATCCACACAGACTCACACAAACAGGCAAAATACAACTTTAATAAGCGCTAAAATATGAACACACAAATAAGATGCTGCTAACAAGCTCCAAAGGCTGTAAATAAGCCCCTGGTATTTTGCCTCATTCGGGCTGCCAGCTGCACTGTGCGGATTATTCTAGTTAACTGCGTATAAGCCGAAAGCTTATTGTTTATTTATTTATGAGTTATTTTTGGGAGACGTTTGGTGTCAGTGCGGAGCTTCCGGAGGCTCCGGCATCGGCGGCACAGACCTGAGCTCAACACATCATCACTACAAAGACAGCGGAGCCTGCACCCAGCACCCAGCACCCAGTCTGCACCCACCACTAATCTCATGACGAGCTCCAGCCACGCACGCTCACTCGCCCCCATTCCTCGCGACTGAAAACACGTCGCTGCCATATTTAGAGCGACAAAGCAAACGCCAGCTTCAGGCTTACCGCTTGAACATCGCTTCCATGTCTTTAATCTGCTTGCGGGAGAACTCTTTGAACTCCGTGTAAGGGTTGAAGACGCGGGCAGCTCGCGGTGCAGCGTTGCCATCGTTGATGTCCAGCCTACGCGTCAGTTTGGCGGACAGCTCGGAGGATGAGTCGCCGCACGCAGCCTCGGACCCCTGCGATTTGGGCCGGACCGGGCTGTGCTCGGCCTCGGGCTTCGGCACGGCCTCCTGTGCGGCGGAGAGCCGCGACTGCAGCTTTCGGGCCAGCTCTTCAGATGCCATGATGCGCTGCTCCGTCAGGATGTCAGGGAGAACGCAGCGCGTGTGCCACCAGCCTCAAAATGCGCGCACCCGCTGACGAGATACACAAAAGGGCTTCCGGTCGAACTTCAGAATAAGTGGCTCTACATGCCACACGTTTCCAAAAATAAACCGGCCATATTAGCCTTTAATGAAAACAAACAAATCCTCTGGTGCCGTTGCTGGTTTAAAACTCACCACATTCAGCAGATGATGCTGATGGTCCAGAAATTAGAAACCGTTTAATTGGTCAAATGCGTGGGTCAGGTGGGCAAGGTAATCGGTTCTTCTTATAAGAAGAAATGACTAAAACCTGGACGACAAAGGTAGGGACACCTAGACAGCTGTTTAACTATCTTACGCACAAGCAGGTGATAAAATGCTCATCAGAAATCACCCAGCACACAGTAACCTTCAGAGAACGTTCCCTAAAGGTTCTCCAAGTTAGTTAGTTCTCTAGGTTAGTTTTGTAGAACCTTCACAGGACCTGAAGGTCCTCTAAGATTTAATTATTACTTAAGAAAATTAAACAGTTTAACTAATTAAAGTTTTAGGGATGTTTTAACTGTATGTGCTGTATAGCAATATTAACAATAAATGTAATAATGCTATGAAATTATATATTTTTTTTCTTCGTTTGTAAGGACTGATCTGTACCTCCTACCACTTGGTGGCGGTAGTATACCAACCAATCGCAAAGAAGAAGAGTCTCTCAGCCCAACTTTTTGATACGAGTAGAACCCCGACAGTCAGAATTGCGTGTATAAAACGTAGTTATCTACATTTTCATAACAATATTTATTGTCTTTTTTACCTGTTCAGCTTGTGTACTGTTTTTTAATTAATATTTTGCTGAGTTCATTGAATAACCATTAACAGATGTCGGTCCACCCTTTGTTGATGATCCAAATCATTGAATTCAGGTGTTCCAGTCACTTCCGTGTCCACAGGTGTATAAAACAGTTTCAATGAAAAGGTGTACATAGCCTGCAACAATGCTTAGGTAGGTGGTACATGTCAAAGTAGCATCTACATAGATGACAGGACCCAAGGTTTCCCAGCAGAACATTACCCAAAGCATCACACTGCCTTGCCTTCTTGCCGTAGTGAATCCTGGTGCCAGGTGTTCTCCAGATAAGCAACAAACATGCAGCCGGAGATCCACATGATGGAAAAGAAAACGTGATTCATCAGACCAGGTCACCTTCCACTGCTCCGTGGTTCAGTTCTGATGCTCGTATGTTCATTGTTGGCGCTTTCGGCAGGTGACAGGGGTCAGCATGAGAACCCTGACTGATCTGTGGCTATGCAGCCGCATACTAGTGGTGGGCAGATCAATCCAAATATTGATACCAACGTTGGTATTGATATTGATCAATACCAGTGTAATAAGATCGATATTTCAGCTTCAGTTTCTCTCCTGTATGCAGTGCTGCGGTTTCATCAAAGATGCAAGCTGACTGTTTTTTATTACATTTTTGTATTATATTTTCTGAACACTCTACCTGAAAAAAGTTTTAATTTGTTCTTGAATGATCATTTTGTATACTTTATTTAAGAAAAGAGAAAATTGTTTTGTTGCTGTTCTGTTGTTTCAGAACAAAAACTTTTATTTTGATAAAGTATTTTCTATTTACCTATAAACTTTGCCCAATTCTATTCTGGTTTTAACTAATTAATGATCCAAAGTAAAAAAAAGAAAAAAATCACAAAACACTTAAACTTCATGAAAAGTATTGGTATCGGTATCAGTTTCTACGATACTGGCCCTGTATTTACTTGGTATCAATCAATACCAAATCTTGCAGTATCGCACACCACTACCGTATACACAACAAACTGATGCACTGTGTGCACTTTTTTTTTTAATCAGAAGCAACATGAACCTCTTTGGTTTGAGCTACAGTAGCTCGTCTGTTGTATTGGACCACATGGTCCAGCCTTTGCTTCCCACGTGCTTCAGTGACCCTTGGTCACCCGTGACCCTGCCACTGGTTCACCACTGTTCCTTCCTTGGATCACTTTCAATAGATAGTGACCACTGCAGACTGGGAAAACTCCACAAGAGCTGCTCTTTGGGAGATCCTCTGAATCAGTTGTCTAGTCAGCACAATTTGACCCAAGTCAGACTCAAATCCTGACGCTGCCCATTTCCTGCCAACGCATCAACGTTGAGGACCAAATGTTCACTTGCTCTCTAATATATCCCACCTACTAACAGCTGCCATGATGAAGAGATAATCAGTGTTATTCACTTCATCTTTCAGTGGTCATTAATGTTGTGCTTGATTGTTGTACAGTATATCTGTCATTCATGCAGCATCCCGCCATGCCTGGATGTTCTGCTGTACAGTAATCTGCTGTGCTTAATGGATCTGCCTCCCCAGCTTGGAACGTCATTTGAGATAATATTTGTCAACAGTAATTCTTTGACTTGAGCAACATTGTCATAGCCACACTGTGCAACTGAATAAACATGTTGTCATGTCATAACCTGTTGATAAATCCACAGCTGAACCATGAACGTCACACTGCTGTGTCCTTCAATGCACATATTAAACAAATATGTAGGACCGCTTTTTTACATTTGTGCAATATTTATAAAATTAGAAACATCCTTTCTCAGACTGATGCTGAAAATTACTTCTAGGCTAGAGTACTGTAATTCATTATTATCAGGCTGTCCTGAAAAGCCTTCAGCTGATCCAAAATGCTGCAGCTAGAGTACTGACAGGGACTAGAAAGAGAGAGCAGATTTCTCCCATATTGGCTTCTCTTCATTGGCTCAATTGGCTTCAATCTAGAGTAGAATTTAAAATCCTTCTCCTCACATACAAGGTCTTGAATAATCAGGCCCCATCTTATCTCAAAGAACTCATAGTACCGTATCACCCCAATAGAGCACTTCGTTCTCAGACTGCTGGCTTACTTGTGGTTCCTAGGATACTTAAGAGTAGAATGGGAGGCAGAGCCTTCAGCTTTCAGGCCCCTCGTCTGTGGAACCAGCTCCCAGCTTGGATTCAGGAGACAGACACCCTCTCTATTTTTAAGATTAGGCTTAAAACTTTCCTTTTGATCAAGCTTATAGTTAGGGCTGGATCAGGTGACCCTGAACCACCCCTTAGTTATGCTGCTATAGGCCTAGGCTGCTGAAGGGGGGTCCCATGATGCACTGTTTCTTCTCATTCACCTTATTTACTTGTTTATACTTCACTCTGTATTTAATCATTATTATTAATCTCTGGCTCTCTTCCACAGCATGTCTTTTGTCCTGTCTCTCTCCACTCAGCCCCAACCGGTCACAGTAGATGATTGCCCCTCCCTGAGCCTGGTTCTGCTGGAGGTTTCTTCCTGTTAAAAGGGAGTTTTTCCTTCCTACTGTCACCAAGTGCTTGTTTATAGGGGGTTGTTTTGACTGATGGGCTTTCTCTGTGTTATTGTAGGGTCTTTACCCACAATACAAAGCGCCTTGAGGCGACTGTTTGTTGTGATTTGGTGCTATATAAATAAAATTGAATTGAATTGAATTGCAGTAAAATCTGGTTCTTCTCCAGGTGCTGTCATGCATGAAGAATGCAGATTAAAGTTCTATAAATGAAGTTTATGAGGATTGACTTTATATGATCCATCGCCTTTAAATTTCCAACCTGTGGCCATGGGTCTTCAATGCTCTTGGTGGCCCGGGTCTGTCTCTATCAGCCTCTGGCTTCTGGTGGGCGTTGCTGTGCCCTCATTAGTGAGTACATTTGATGACAGACACACATTCACGTGCTTACTCACGCACAAACACAAAACAACAGAATTGTTGGTTTGTGTAGCCATGCTTCATTTATTTAGTTTTCACCTACAGTAAATTTGTTTCTCCAAGTACTGTGTTGTTGTTTTTTTTTAAACACAGGAGCAGCAGTTTCTGAACTGTTGTGGTTTTCTGCTTGTGCTCGGTCCTCTCTGTAGGGATGGTATGCTCGATCCCGACGTTTCCGAAGTGCAGAAATTTCGAAACACTGCTCAGTTCAAAACAGCTACGTCACGTGACCCTGGCAAAGGGAAGTTTTTGTGCATTTCACAGGCCCAGGAAACTATGGTTCAGAAGTTGCTCAGTGGCGACTGACATCTTTGTCCAGTACCTTTATAAATCTGAGCAATGTGAAGATGTGAAAATAAAAACTTAATGTCAGCCTTTATTTTTTTTACAGAAGGAAAATATTTCATTTATTTCTTAATTTAAATACTTATTTTTGTATTAATAGAAAATGAAGCCAAATGCTACAGCAGCTTCTAGCTTTGTTTGACAAACCTGATGACACGAACTCCCAGAAAGCTTAAAAATCAACCAAACACATCCAAACTTTTTTTGTCCAAGGCTGGCAAAAAAACGAAGCTGACTCAACCCAAAGAAGGCTGTGTGCTTATCACAACAAACACAGCATCTTTTCTCAGTATATTTTATTTTATAAATTGATTGTGTGTTCCACTGAATTACTAAGCAACTGAAACAGCCTCACAAATGTCAGCAGAGAAAATTGTGTTTGTTGAAGTGCTCTGTTCACTGCAGTCACAGCTCACGGTCTTCAACAGTCTCCTGGTTTCTCCAAAACACGTGTTGATCATAATTATTGATAGTCAGGTATAATCAGTAGCTTTGTTTAGACTTGTCTGCAGGGCATCTCTGTGTCATTGTTTCAAAGAACAAAATTATCAAGATGTGGCGATAACCAAAGTGGGCAGCAGGTGTAACTGTGGAGATTGGTTTCAGATTGTTTGGAACACAGACTCAGGTCTATGGTTTCAAAGCCTCCTCACTGTGTCACAAGGACTCGTTTTGCCCTTCACTACCTCTCTGTCCCTCTTTTTCTTGCTTGATTTTTTGCCAGCCTGTCAACTCTGGCATTACTACAACACATATACATGTATGTGAAAAATAACACAAATAAATAAAATAAAAAGGACAAAACACTGACAAGAGGAGAGCAAATATTTTTGGCCCAACAGTGCATTCGGATCACAGTCCTGCTCGCAAAACCTGCCAGACAGGACAGGCTTAAAAAAAAATCCCGACCTTTGTAATGGATCGATTTTTTTCACCTGTTCAAATCAAGGCGAGAACAGGCTGGGGCGAAGGATGATGCGCAGGTGTGCGCCATCTTCTGGATATTATAGTTTCAACACGGCAGACTTCCGGTGACGTCTCTGCACCTTCCTGATAGTTCTGCTACACACTTGTGATATTGTCCATCGAGGCCAAGGAGAAGTGGTTAGGAGGTAAGTTTCTGGGCGGAACCAAAGGCTCAGCTGGTTTCATTCTTCGATTATGAGACAGGACTGCCGGAAGTTGAAAACAGCTGTTCGTGCACTCTGAAGCGGAACTTAGAGGTGCTGGTTCCTCTCGCTGTCGTATAGTTATAGTATAGTGGAGTCCGTGTAATGCTGCACAAATTAAAATATTTAAAGAAATTAAAAGAAGGAAAAAGAAACGACAGCGTGCTTGCGGTGAGCTGGGCTTCCGGACACGGAAGACGCTGGTATGTCTTATTTTCCATTCACGGTGTTTGAATTTGATGATTGTTTGCAAGCACACAAACTGAAGAACCGTCAGCTGGACGGTCTTTCACGTCTCGTCATAAAATATAGCTCCAAAATGAAACGGACGTCGGCTCGAGTTACACGTTAGTATAAATTTATTCATGAACAATCTCTTTATCGAAAACTTTTAAAGAGTATCTCGAAAGAAGGCATATGAAGGGGAACAACAACAAAAAGCGACCTGAAGAGTAATTCAAACCTCCTTCTCCCTGACGCCCACACCGCGGGGAGTTTCTGGTCCTTGAAACGTCCTCCTAAGCAAACTGCGCCCTGTCAGTCCTCCACAGTCCCGTACCCGGGAGAACTGTCCACGGACCGCCTTCATGCTAGCGGCTCACGCTTAAAACCGGCATGCGAAGTAACCTCCGTAAGTGGCTGACGTCGTTGCCTGTGTGTGTGTTTATTCAGAATTAACTAATTAAAATGAAACAATATTGTAATTGAAAGAAGTTGACAAAATGAAATAATTAAAAAAGGACCAAATTTATTAAAATTCCTTTTTAAGCAAAAAGACATGAATTGAACTCTGTGATGCAAACATTAAAGAATTAAAGAAAGACTGCACAGGTGTGTTTATCAATCATAACCTGATGGCCGTAATTTGGAAGACAAAAATGCAGAATTGTACTTCATAGCTCACAGAAATACTTGAATGTGAATTTATTTTTGAATGTTAAACATATAAATTGGCAGACTTAAGGCTGCAAAAATATTTATGGACAATTTAATGAATATATTAAACATGTTCTACTTAGGAAGTGAGGAGTTCTAAGGCATCCTGGCTTGATGAAGAATTAAGATTAGCAAAGCTGCATAGAAATGGGGCTAAAGAGATTGCTCAGAAACCAGATTGTATTTTTGACAGAAGATACCGTAGCGCCAAATCACAACAACAGTTGCCTCACTGCACTTTATATTGTAAGGTAAAGACCCCACACACAAAACCCAACAATCAGACAATACCCAGTGAACAAACACTTGGCAACAGTGGGAAGGAAAAACTCCCTTTTAACAGGAAGAAACCTATGGCAGAACCAGGCTCAGGGAAGGACAGTCATCTGCTGTTGGGGCTGAGGGGAGAGGGACAGGACAAACGACATGCTGACACTGGTGGGGGTGACAATTTAAAATCTGCAACGTCAGCTTATGATACTAACACAGCATTATCAACCTATCATGAGAAATATAATGACCGATAAAACATTTAATGCTGCATTTAACAGATTACTCAAGAGTCTGTAGAAAAAAATGTTACTTTGTGTGCCAGACGAGCCTTCGCCTGGTATTGACAGCTTAGTTGGAGAAGTAATTAAGGTTGCAGCTCAGTTGTTGTGTTGACCTATAGGTCATATTTTAAATAGCTTCCTAGAGGGAACTTATCCATGCTTCTGAAACGAAGCTAAAATACTGCCTTTGCTTAAAGATCAAGGATCTGATTGTATCCGCTCTTTAGGCTTCTAACAAATGCACAACATACACAAAGACTGGGCCGTTCCACCAGTACTGCATTACTGGGTATGAGTTGAGACATATGGATAATCACAAGTTTGTCAGAGCAGTTCTTTTCTCATCTCTCAGGAAGGACGCATGATGCGTTTTCTGATGGCAAGGAAACTTACTGTGCTGTTCCATAGGACAGGTTGTTGGGGCTCTCTTTTATTTTTGATTTTTAGAAATAATTAACTTTATGTTGTTAAGCTGATACAGTGTCATGTCATTCCATCCTCACAATATGTATCAATATCATTATTTACCCCACACTAAAACACAAAAACTTTTCTTTCTTTTTTTTTAACCTCTTCACTGCTCTGTTTCCATCCATAAGCGGCAGCTATAGGATGGAGTCCTTAACAAAAACAAGAACATTTTTGAGGATTTGTGCCAGTTAATCTGCTGCTCTTTAATACCCACGTTAGCTATTTTTTAGCTGATGTGTGCTATTCAGACCCATCTTCCACTGTCTGGAGGCAACAACAGCTAATGCTGTTATCGGGATGCTTGGACGCAAAAAAGGAAGTAACAGAGTGCTGTGAAAAAGTATTTGCCCCCTTCGTGTTATTTTTTTCATATTTGTCACACTTTAATGTTTCAGATCAAACAAATTAATATTAGAGAAAGACGAATAAATACAAAATGCACTTTTTAAATTATGATTTCATTTATTAAGGGTTGTCTATACCTACCTGGTCCTATGTGGAAAAAGTAATTGCCTCCTAAATAACTGGTTGCTCCACCCTTGGCAACAAGAAGAATATTTTGCCAGAAGATCATCGAGATGCTATTTTTTTTTTCTTTTTTGCCAAATGTGAGAAGTGTTTCTTACCCTGTAATTCTCAAAACCAAAGAACCGTTAAACTGCTGCCCCTTGTTGGGTTTGCACCCTATGCAGATTATCATCTGATGTCTATTTACTTTTACATTTCCTATATAACTGAGTGCACAGAGACTTGACTTTATCTTGGGTGGAGCCCCCACAGCTTTGTTGTACTATTTACAATAACAGGAAAGGGCTATTCTGTTCTATTCTATTCTATTCTATTCTGTTCTATGAATGCCATTTTTGTGTAGTCTCTTCCATGTTACTGAATCATGAACTCTGCCCTTACATGAAGCATTTCTTTCGATGATTATGATCTGGGTTCTTTTGTGAACGCGTGGATGAGTCATCGATGCGCTCTTGGAGTCATTTTTTGTAGGCCTGCCACGCCTGGGAAGGTTCACTGCTGTTCCCAGTTTTCTCCATAATGCTTCTCACTGTGGTTTGTTGGAGTCCCAAAGCCTTACAAATTGTTTTGTAATCCTTTAAAGACTGGTAGATGTCAGTGACTTTTTTTTCTTATCGGTTTGAGTTTCTTTAGGTTGTGGCATGTTAATTTTTGAGATCCTTTATTTGTTAGACAGGTTCTATTTAAGGGATTTATTAATTCAGCATATCTGGCAGTAATCACGCCTGGGTGTGGCTGGTGAAATTCAGCTTTCCAAAGATTATGAATAATCAGTCAATTCACAATTTAACAAGGGAGGGAGCAATTACTTTTTCACACAAGGCCAGGTAGGTTTCATTAATGGAATCATCATTTAAAAACTGCATTTGTATTATTAACTCAGGTTATCTTTGCCTAATATTAGAATTTGTTTGATCTGAAACATTTAAAAAACTAAGATCAGGAAGGGGAAAAGTTTCTATGGCATTGTGCTCATTTCTTAGTCGACTAAACAAGAAAAAAGAATTCGACTGACTGACTAGTCTAAGATATTAAGCTAATTTGAGGACTGTTTAATGGATAATGTCAAAAACTGTCATTAAAGGTTTCAAATGCCTTTGTTTAGATTCAATAATGAATCATACTTTAAATGCAGCTTAACTGTGTGCCACCTCGCTGGATTTACATTGCATGTAATACTCGAAACAGGCAACTAAGAAGAAAAAACAAACTGATATTAAATATATGAAAACGCATTACTGTAAAAGATCTTCATGTATCATTAAAATTAACGTCCTGTGCAGTACTGTGCATTTATCTCATCATCATCATCATCATCTTCATCGGCATCAGTACTGAACATCTACATAATTCATCATCTTCATGATTAAACTTGTAGTGAGAGAGTGGGGAAGGTTTATCCTCCTGAGACCCGAGCTCCTGTTTGCGATGCATTTTTAATTTCTCCTAGATATTTGTGATTAGATGGACCTGATATGTATATAAACTAAGCCTCCTCTTTGAACAGGAAGTTTGTATTTTGTTACATGGTGGTTACATACTTTACTGAAGAAAAAAAAAAATCCTCAGATGTGGACAATAGGATTATTTTATAGCACAACACAACAAAAACAACATGACTTAATGAAGTATAAAACACTATTGAGCAGAATAAAATATAAGGTGCAGCAAAGCCAAAATGTAGTGTCCCCATATGTGGACGCAGGTTCTCAGGAGGTTACAGGAATGTGGGAAAGGTTTATAAAGTTTTAAAATGTATATAAATAATAAAATAACTATAACGCCACTACTTTAAGGGATCACTGTAATTCATGATACCTATCTCTGTAAAAGTTGAAATCTAAAATAATAATATAAAATCAGCATCGATCCATCTGTTCATTTTCCTCTGAGACAGCCACCTAACAGGCTCTTTTTGATGTGAGGGAGTAGCGGCTGTACTGAGCCTCTCTCTGAGTTCCTCTCCCTATTTCTAAGGCAGAGCCCAGCCACTCCTCGGAGGAAGCTCATTTCTGTGATCTCATTCTTTGCCTTTTAAAATAGCTAATAATATTAGACATATTAAAAATTTCAGACCTAGATAAACAGAATTGTGGCATTTTTCTATAACAATGTCAGGACTGCAGCTTCATCTGGTGGCAGATGGATGCGTAACATTTAGCACAACAATTACTGGCATTTGCAAAAATCATTAAAATCTTAACGATTAGATTAAATGTCTAGTAGGTCTGGTACCGTCTAGTGACAACAGTGACAATTAGTTGTCTAGTCAACTAGTCGTTCACATCCACAGAGGACTAGCAGCACCTAATTGCAGCTTTACACAGTGGAGATCCAGCTGCACTGAAGCCCTTTAATCCTTACATCCTAACATCTTATGAAGTGTGCATTTTTAAAAATGAATCCGGAGACTGTCTTGCATCAGGTGAAAAGGAGGAAAGATAAATATAGATTTGGACAACATGGATTTCCATTCATTTCAAAGATATGAACTTTGATGAAAATTTAGTCGCGCCTTTATATGGGAGATCGCTACCAGACGTCATAGCACGCTGTCGCCAACTGAATAGTACATTTTGCTGTATAGTTTCTGGGATTGATGTCTAAACTGTGGGATCCAATATATTTTAAAAGTTTCCCCTGAGCAAATTTCATCATACTAGAAAATTTCTAAATTTTTTTGAAGTTGACCAATTCATCTGTTGCTGACTGAATTGTCAGCAGCCAGTAGGAGCTTGCGGGATGCATGAAGAGCCATCTGAAGCTAAGAATTGCTTTGTGCAGGTTGCACGAAGTATTGGGAACATGATGAAGTCAGGTTCAGGGTTCTAGCCAGAATAAAATTTCAGCCCGGTGCAGGTGTGTCTAGGGGGGGATGAGTGCTAATTAGCATTAGTTTGCTAATACTAAATACCCTGCCAACTTGTTAATTCAGTGACTGTGAACAGTTGGATAATATTATGTATGTAATATTCTGTGATAATGGTTGGTCCTATGGGTCATTGAACCATGTGACTTGATGCACCTATACCTGCAGCTACTGTTGGTAAATATTCCTTAAGCAACACATCAGTGTGTTATCCTTTTGAGTCTACGAAGACAAAAAAAAGGCAAGCTCGTGGGATTTTATGTTTAATTGGAAGGTCAAAATTGTCCTTTGAGCTCCCTTTTTCCTCTACTTCCCCCTCAGCTTGTCGCTATTTTGTCCCGCATAATCAAGCATGTGTGACCTATGTGTGTCTGGTGTCCTCTCTTGGTGTGGGGATAAATCACAAGGAGCTGCTCAAGCTGTGGCGTCAGTTGTCTTTAATTCTCCATCTGCATCTGCATTTTCACAGAATGAGCACAGAGGTAAGGTGTCTCTGGTGAGCAAAACAAGCGCTCCTTCTGCAAGGAGCAGCCATAGCTTTAATGCGTGGGAATTTCACGTTTTCACACAACTAAACACTTATAAAGCACGACAAGAGCGACAGAACGGCTGAACTATCGGGACCTACAATAAACATAGTTCAATAGTTACATAAGTGAAAACCATAAACAGGCTTTATAAGTATGCCAATTGTATTTCTTTGTCAGACCTCGCAGACACACGTTACCTCAGTGATCCTCGCGGCTCTTAGGATTACCCATAATAACTCCTAAGGGTGAATGCAGTATAGTCTTGACCAGCAGATGATGCATTTTAGCAGGATTTAACGTGGCCCATTATAACTATGTTACACATGAACAGGACCGCTGTGAGATCGCAGGTGCACAGTGTGAACGAAACTGGCTGTGCCAGGTGGTGGATTGCAAATTGCAGCGGTCTAGCCAGAGAAAAAAAATCAGTCTGGTATTGGCGGCGAGGTTGTGTGCATGGAGTGTGTGGCGTGCGTGAAATTCTCATAAGGCATAGCGCCGGGCAGTCAACTGCTGGCATATTTTGGAAAAAATGCTAGGTAACAAAACCAGCTAAAGTAGGGTGTTCAGTGGCCTTTTGATATTGAGAGAATCTTTTTTTTTTTTTTTTTTTTAAAGGCAACAGTAGTAGTCCTAAATCAAGCTACTGAGGCAGCCATAAATATAATGTGTGTGTGTGTGTGTGTATCAGGGTTATAATTTTGGAGTTTACATTATTTAGTTTTATTTCGTTTCAACTTTTTTTCCCCTCTAATTCAGTTAGTTTTAATGTTTTTAGAGTGTTTTTTTCCTATTTTTTTTATTAGGAGACAGGCAGTTACTGTAGGAGAGCTGGACAGGGCTGTAGAAGGTTCTTAATCCATCAGCAGGATCAGTATCTGCTCCTTTGTGCAAGGAGGAATGGGATGAGCACTGCTGACAATTTGCAACTGTAAAAAGCTTTTCTTTCGGTCACTTGCACTGGAGTGACCTCAGAAATTGAATGTACTTTATTTTTGTGATATATGTAGGTACCTTTAAGTTTTTTTTTTTTTTTTTTGCATCAGTTGTCTGACTTTATATTCACACTGTTTACAGAAAACTTCCTGATACAAAGAATCAGCCGACAGAAGGATGAACCTACTACACAGGTTAGTGATGAACTAACTGAACCCCAATGTCTCATGACTTTGCTATGCAGAGAAGTTCATGGTTGACTCAGTGACTGCAAGGCGCACTGGTCCTGTGGCTGTGGCCCAAGTCACCCCCTCCTCCAGCACCATGCCTGGTTGATAGTGGGCATGAGGTGTTTGTGCTGATATGCTGTTTGTTATTTTGTTTTGTTTTTTTTGTTTTTTCCCCAAACGTCCATCGGTTTGTCTGACTGACCCAAGGATGGTTGAGGATCCTATGTGACTTCCCGATACAGACAGACAAACTGGTGATGGCCAACCAACAGGACATAATCAGAGGAAGAAAGCCCTAGAGATACAGGTGCTGTAGTAATACCAAGCAACAGCAAGATCAAGAAGAAGGAACATGAGAAGCTCAAGAAATGCCAAAGGCTGAGAGAAGAACTAGAGAGGGTGGAAGGTGAAGGCAACAGTGGTCTGTGTAGCAATCAGAACACTTGAGGCAGTGACCCCCAATCTGGGAGAATGGCTCCTGCAGATTCCAGGAATGACATCTGAGATCTGTCCAGAAGAGCGCGATCCTGAGAACAGCTAAGATACAGCGCAGGACCCTGAAGCTCCCAGGCCTCTGGTAGAGGACTTGAGCTTGGAGGACAAAGAGCGCCCTCAGGGAGAGTGGGGAATTTTTTAATACTGCTTATTCCTTACTTGCCATAAAGATCCAACATAATTCTCAGGTCTCAGGAACCTTCCTGGAAGAGTTAGACAGGTTTTCATTGTGTTAATAACAAGTGTGTGCGACTGTGTAAATGTCAGTGTCTTGACGGTGTAATCGGTATACCTGCTACTGTACAATCTGCAAACAGCTGCTCTTTTTCTTGGTGTGATGATCAGTTCAAACAAATGTCTTTGTAAGGAAAGCAAGTTGTAGATTATGAGATGAGTAACGTTTGTAACACTGTGTAAGCAACAGCTGAACTAATCAGCACGATGCTTTGTATTTCCAGACGGATGATCCATCTACTCAAAGCGCAGAGGTGGAAGATGGGAATGCAGGTTGCTCTCTGCCCAGCCACTGGTTTTTACTACAGGATTATTTGCTCCTCCAGCCCTTCAGAACCAGGTGCACAACTTAATTCACTCTGTTTTGGTCTCTTAAATGCAAGTATAATAGTCAAATAGAAGCAGCTGTAGCAGCAGCAATAGAGATGTGAAGCTTAGGTGTTATTACATTTGGAATCAGCAATTTAGAATTTCACAAAGTAGAAGAAACAACAATAAGTCACTGTTTGCTGTGTGGAAAGTGGTTATTGTTTTGCAAACCCATATGCAGTACAGAGGACGTAGAGGTAAGCATAAGGTGAGTCTTTTTTTTATGAAGGTGAAAAGGCAGGTAAACTTGGCACAAAACCAGAATTCACAAGGAGCTATCGCTAACCCAAGAAACACTAGAACACTTCCAACAATGAGAGACGACTCAACGAAGGACAAGGGGAGACGGAGACAATAAATACAAGAGCTAATGAGGCAAGTGGAAACAGGTGTGAATACAGCTGGAGCTAAACCCAAAATGAGACCGGGGAAGCAGAACTAAATGCAAGGCATAGATGACAAACTTACACATACAACTTGACATAGGGGGGCATGGAGGGGAATACTAAGAAGACCACAATAAACTATACAGAATAACCCAAAGGCAGAGTACACGTAGGAATAACCAGGAACTGAAGATACAACTCAAGATGCTTAACTGGGAGCAAACGGAACATTAAATAATGACATCACAAAGACCATAACAGAAAACCCTGGGTGCAAAACCCATGACCATGATAATCAGTCAATCAAAGTCCTGGGCAGCAGAGGTGGCGATATTCCGACTCCTATACTAAATTCACTTAGTTGCATTCTCAGACATCATTACTCATTGCAGCTATGCATATCTCAACAACAATAATAGGTATGTTTGGTGGTAATGACACTGTAGAAAATCACAAGGATAGTGACTCTATGGTAGAAAATGTGATTGACTTAAGGAGACATTTTCATATCTCTATTAATACATGTGTAGACTCAGTTGATTTTGGTGTCTTCTCTCCTGTGTTCTGGAAAGTAACCATTCAAGAGTTATTAGTGCCAACGACAGCTCGGTTTTGGCAGAGATTGACACGAATGCAAAGCAATGCAGACTTAGCAGTGCATATATATGAAAGCAAATGACATCAGCCACTAGATAAGATAAGATAGGACTTTATTAATTCCACAGTGGGGAAGTTCACCTTTTACAGCAGGAGTAAGACAAACAAGAGCAACAACCAAAAATACAACAAAAAAAGAACAAGAAAAATATACAAATTATTAGAAAATAAAATATATAAAACATACAAAATACACACTACTCAGTAGACTCTACGGATTCAACACCGTTCTGTGCCAGGGATGCCAGTGGGGTTCACATCTGCCTTTCTTCCGAGTTGACCCCAAATTGTGTTACATCTTTAAAGAAAGTATTGTCAAGAGAAATGAGCTGCCTAGTTAGTTAGAAATACATTGTAGTATATTATATAATAAGCTCAAGTTATTCATGTCCAATTATTTTCAAATTGATACCTATTATCCATTCCTACAGCGTGTAATCAAAGTAATGCTACCCTCATCTGATTTTTTTTTTCACTACAAACTTCTTAAAGTATATTTAAAAAGAACAAAGTAAACAAAATGAATATATACAAAATATAATATTATTCCCTTGAAAGGAAATGCTGCCTTGGTGGAGGGATGTAATCTTGGAGTGCTTCTTGTTCTATTTACAATACTATTAGTGCAAAAGCAATCTCAGTACATGCTGGGTATACCCCTTTATAGTTCTGAATCTTTTTTCTTTAACTTCATTTTATTATTTTGTTTAATCACTGTTGTGTATATAAAAATGTCACTCTCAGATTATCTCACATTAGGCCTTCAGTATGGGGCTGTGATTCTTCTGCTTTTAACATAGTAGTTTTTATTGTAGATTATACCTGTCTCCTGTTACAAAAAAATGATGGGCACAGCCAGCCAGGCCATTGTCACTGCTATCAATGTGCAACACCACTGAGAGCAAATTGAGTAGTAAAATAAATATGTTGGCATATTTATGCTGCTCAAAATGAAAAGAACACTTCAAACATATCAGATCTCAATGGAGGCGAGGGTGGGGGGAATCATGCTGGATATCTATACTGATATGGAATGGGTAATGTGTTTAGAAACGAAAGGATGCCACATTCATAGAAATTAAAATTATCAACCCGCAGAGGGCTGGAAAAAAAAATCAAAGTGAAAAATGATGCAGCAGGCTAGTCCATTTTAACAAAATTTCATTGCAGTAATATTCATTACATTGTATGACCCCCATGTGCTTGTATGAATGCCTGACAACATCAGGGCATGCTCCTAATGAGACGATGGATGGTGCCCTGGGGAATCTCCTCCCAGATCTGGACCAGGGCATCAGTGAGCTCCTGGTCTGAGTAGTGCCATCCAGTGGTGTTGGATGGACCAAAGCATAAAGTCCCAGAAGTGTTCTGTTGGTTGTTAATTTTATTAATACCAAAGCAGCTGAAACCGATTAACAACCCCCTCTGCTACTTAACTGACCAGGTCAATATCCCAGAAGTTTAGTTGACTTGATACTGATATTTCAGTTTTTCTTTTTCAATAAATTTGCAAAAATTTCTACATTTGTTTTTTTTCTGTCAAGATGGGGTGCTGAGTGTACATTAATGAGAAATAAAATGAACTTTTTTGATTTTAGCAAACGGCTGCAATGAAACCAAGAGTGAAAAATTTAAAGGGGTCTGAATACTTTCCGTACCCACTGTAATATGACATCACTAGGTTGGGTGGTTGGTTGCCACCACATAGTCCTACATTAGTTTATGTTAAACAACTAGTGACAGAATCAATAACTCAATAGAACACCAGAAAACTAAAACTAAAAAGCTGTTTAAGAAGGGTGACTTTTGTGTTGCCCCTGGCTGCAGCATTGAGTTTTGTTAAAAACCAAGAAAAGACTGTCCAGTTTCTCTCTGTCTCTTAAGCAATAAGTGGTTCTTTATTTTTGGCTAGCTACACTGAAATTGGAGAATCCACCTGTTGGCTGTAATGCTGGGGTTTGTGGGTATTTGAAGTCAGTGCTGAATTTTTTTTTTTATCCTTTCTTATCTGTTGAAAGTGAGCAGTGAACATATTTCTACAAGATGCTATCAGCACTATTCTGTGCAATTTTAAGGTGTGCTTTAAACCCAGTTAACTCAGGTTAAGCCTTTCTTTCCCCAAGCACACACAACCAGTTTACAGCATAATAGGTTATTATTATGATGTGTAGTAATTGTTGTATAGTAATGTTGTACTATAAGCACCAAAGCACGGTCAGGAACCCTTACATCAGCATCTCTGCAGGCAAATGAAAATTGCCACTTTACAATTTCTTTGACTTACATTTGATTGACACTGTGCAATGGGCACAAATAAAACCAGGGGATCCTGGGAAAAGATAATGTAGCTTTTGGAAACCTTATTTCCTTGTTTGTTTGATTTTAAACCTGAATTGAATAAGAAGAGGATGGATGATTTGCTAGGGGAATTTTTAAGTTTGACTACATTATCTCACTGAGTGGATTACCTTATCATAGGATTGAGGAAAAATTGAGCCCAAATGTAAGTGAAGTAGACTGTAAGGTGGCAATTTTTATTTTTCATATTTTCCCCTGCGAGTGTTTACCGTCATCTGTAAAACATGGTGGAGGGTGCATTGCAGCCACTGGTGTTGGGGATCTTAGTGAAATTATGAATGCAAAAAAGCAGTGTCAGATTTTGATCCACCATGCAATACCATCTGAAAAAATGGGTGCTAGTGAACAGCTTCCCCCCCCCTTTTTTTTCAGCATGACAATGATTTTAAACACACTGACAATATGGTAAAATCATCCTTGGACAAAAAAACAAAACAATGGCATGCTATCACTCATGGATTGGCCTTCCCAGACTCTGGACCCCAACAATATTGTAGTAGTGTTGGATTATCTTGATTCTGCACTCACTGTGCCTTTATGGAGCAACAACTAATGGATAATATGACAAGGATTAAGAACTTGTTGATAAGTGGAGACCAGAGGGTGCTGGTTATGGTTTGGGAATTCTGGGACTTTTTGTTGGGTGTTTCTTTGGGGGTAAGTTTGGGGTAAGCATGGGATGAAGGTTGGGGGTCGATAGTGCTCCCTACTTTTTTCCTCAAAGACGGTATATCAAGATTTTGCTCATGGAATGTGAATGGAATTAATGAACTGTTTAAACAGGGTAAACTATTATCCCATTTAAGAGAGCTGCAGGCAGATGTGATTTTCCTACAAGAGCTGCACCTGAAAAATGAACCCATAGTTAGCCTATAATAAAATACAGATGGAGCCACTTAAAATAAATATAAAAACTTGGATATGTTTTGAAAATGTAAAATAGATGGATAAAACTTTACAGCCAGTTTGACCGGACATTTTGCACTGCAAATTACCAAAACCATTCCCAGCAAACATTTTGTCATTCATCCATTTAATAAATATATCTAATAAATAGATACAATTTAAAAGAAATTTTAAAGAAAAGGCAGATGTAGGTTATATCTGATACTAGTAGAACTTAATTTTTCATTTACTGTTTGCTGGAATGTTACTTGTTCATTTTATTATTTGATTTATTCTATGCATTTATTTAAAATTTGATATTTTGGAAAAGATTTTGTGCCACCATCATCTCTTTATATTTTGCATAAGAGAAGCATGACTTAAAGTGCTCTCCAGGCTTTATGAATGTCTTTCATAGTTGTTGGACATTGGCTGCTTTTTAAATAATTTTCAGTCCGGTCCTTGTAACTGAAGAGGAATAGCTTTTTGTTTGTTAAGCCACTTAATAAACTATGAATCATTCAAAAAAAAAAAAGGCACTTAATAATGGGTTTTATGGAGTCATGAGTCACATTGAACATTTTAGTTAAAATTGTCATCAATATGTGTGGAGGAGGTCAGGAGAAAAGTGCAACACTTAGCATTTATAGCCATCTGTAAAACCAACCCCACTGGATTGGTAAAACATGGTGGAAGCTCTGTCATGGTTTGGGCTGCATTTCAGCCAGTTGTTTTGGAGACCTTGTCAAATATGCAGTTTTTGCATCTATAAATAAATAACTACTGCAGTATTAAATTGGACACTTTTTTGCAGGGCATGTATCTGTTGTCCCTTTCACAGCGGAGTATTAGAATGAATCACACAAAGGTGATATACTAAAATTAGCAGCAGACAACGTATTGCATCAAGCAATGCCCCAAGTAAGCATGCATGTCTGTAATCATTACCACTATGACTTAATTTATTTGGAAAGACGCTGCATAAGTGGTATGGGAGAATTCCCTGTAGTTGTAAGTGCAGGGCCAAAGCTTTGGGTCCTAAAGCAGCTAAGTCCTCACCCTAAATGTTTAGAACATAGTCCCAGATATTTCTGACATATTTGTTTAGAGCAGAACGCACACACATACAGTATTGTTGTATAATCTCAGTGTTCACTATTGGACTTGCCCTTTTTTATCACATTTAAAATGGGCCTTTCTCTGACAGGACCCAGCAATAATCAGTTCAGGTTTAAATTTCGATTTTACTTTTTGTATAAAAACATTACCAGTGCTATTAAATAATTGTTTCATGCCTTCATGTTCAGAAACATGATTAAACAATACCATAGAGTGCAAGCATCACTTTCTGTGGTCTGTTCTACAAGCAACTATATATGGACTAGTTCTTATATAGCGTTTTTCTACTCAAAGCGCTTATACAACACGTTTGCATTCACCCATTCATAAAAGCACTTCTATGTGTAACTAAGCTAAGTGCTTATTGTCTAAGATTCACACACATTCGTACTCTAACACTTGCATTGGAGAGCAACTTGGCATTCAGTATCTTGCCCAAGGATACTTTGGTATGCAGCCAGGAATCGAAGTGCCAACCTTCTGATTAATAAGTGACCTGTTGTATCTCTTGAGCCACAGCCACCCCAATATATATTGGTGTTTTATAGAAAGGTTCATTATGAATCTACTGTAATTCTAGAATGCCTCAACAAATATGAAATGCATGAATATACAGCAAAGCAAGCTGTAAAGGAATGCGCTTCCATTTTCACTGCTACCCCTGGTGGATACACAAGACACCATTTGTGGTCACATTGTCCACGTCACAGGTGGGGGATTTCATTACAGTCAAGGATCTGCCATGGTCCTTTTAAGGAAAAGCCAGTCATTTTAAGTTCAGTTCAGTTCAATTCAATTCATTTTTATTTATATAGCTCCAAATCACAACAAACAGTTGCCTCAAGGTAAGGTAAGACCATACAATAATTACAAAGTCAGGAATTAAGTGGCTGTATCTAAGTATTGGCCAATTTCCAAATTGTCAGTTTTGACTAAAATTCTGGAAGCTTTAGTGAGTGAGCAAGTAAAGGAGTATTTACATCATAACAAAATATTATCAAATTACCAGTCAGGCTTCAGGAAAAAAAAACACACCTAGCTTTTTGGGGATTTTTTTTTTTTTTTTTTTTGGATTACCTCACAGCTGCAGTGAAGGTGGTTGATTATATTTCTGTGGCACTTGACGAGAAACAATATTGTGCATCACTCTTTATTGATTTATTGAAAGCTTTTGACACCGTGGATCATGATATACTAAAACTTAGACTCCTCCAGTCAGGTTTCTCAGAGAATGCAGTCGCCTGGTTCACAAATAACCTTAGTAATAGAACACAGTGCATCAAACATGATGACCTATGTTCTGATCTTGTTACTGTCCACAAGGGGGTGCCCCAGGGATCTATACTAGGTCCTCTTTTATTCATTATTTATGTCAATGACTTGGATCTAAATGTGTCATCAGCACAAATTTGCATTTTTATGCTGATGACAGTTATTTATCGTTATGGTCCAACTCTTGAATCCTTGCAGAAAGCATTTGTTGCTGTCCAACATTCATTAATTAACTTAAAACTTGTTCTCAATGCAGATAAGACTACGTTAATGGTATTTTCAAACTCCAGGAAGAAGCAAGAACAAAATCCCTCAGTGCTCACTCTTGAGGGACACAAAATAGAGTTGGTGCATATTTATAAATACTTGGGTTTTCTACTTGATGATTCTCTTACTTTTAAACCACATGTGGAATACCTTGTAAATAAGTTGAAGCTTAAGATGGGTGTGTTGTTTTTTTTTTTTTTTTGTTTGTTTGTTTTTAAACAAGTTGTGTTTTTCTTTTAGTGCAAGAAAGCATCTTGTTGCTGCAACTTTCTTGACTATATTGGATTTTGGAGATTTACTGTATATGAATGGCTCTGTACAATGCCTTCGGGTGGTTGATACTCTTTATCATGCCTCTCTTAGGTTTATCACCAACTGTAAGGTATCAACTCATCACTGTGATATATGTTTGGGTGGAGTGTCCTGCTTTGTCCATCTGTAGGTCCTGTCACTGGCACACTTTTATCTACAAGGCATTACTTGGGCTACTACCAGCCTTTATTTGTGGTTTAATTACACTGAGAAGCGATATTCCTTACTTATTTCATTCTCAGAATCGGTTGCTACTTTCTGTTCCTTTTGCTCGCACTGACTTGGGGAAAAAGGGCTTTTGTTTACTCTGCGCCCTCCTCATGGAATAGGTTACAGAAAGATTGGAAACTGACAGAATTAATTTCATTGAATAACCACCATTGAAACCACCAAAAATTGAAAAAAATCGAAACCACCAATATTGCGGCTGTTAAGATGGTCCAACAGTGGTTCTAACCACTTAGGAGACCCAGGAAAGCATTAATGTAATTAAATAAATTACAAGAAAGCTTGCCAAGAGAGTTCAGGCTGTGTTAAAAAAAATAAATGTGGTCATACCAAATGTTGACTCTCAAGGTTGTTGGAATTGTACAAACTCTGTCTTTGCCTTATATGCTGTCTTTCTATGTATCTTTGCACATGTTTTAGTAAATCGCTTCACCTATTTCCCATTTTGAGGCGTGGCTCAAGACATTTGCTGTGCAACAGTTTCAATTATAGGAAAAAAGCAATGTATACACAAACCAACAAACTTGTGTTTTGCCCAGCTGTACACACGCAGACAAATGCACATATTGGCCACTTGCTCCCTCCCTCCCACAAACTAACCACATAAGGATGCACAAAGACACATGCCCATCCACATCAACTCCTCTTTCATGGGTAAAGTGTGGGCAAACAGGCGTCCCCCAGAGCCAGGAGCAACCCTGAATCACTAGCTGACCCCCGCCCTGGGCAGTGTTTGTTTCCTGAAATGCGCAGGGAAAAACAGGTCTGGGGGCCCGCAGTGACAACACCCTAGAGCACCGCCACATCTAAGGCACTGTCCCCCACCACAAATGGTAGTGTGCAAGTGTGCAGACAGGCCCCAACAACGGACGCACACAAAAAGAAAAGGGACAAGACAAAGTTCCTCCAGCCCACCCAAATTACTCCATATCTAAGTGACATAAATCATTATTTAAAAACTGCATTTTGTATTACCTTGTTATTTTTGTCTAATATTAGACTAAGAAATCAGGAAGGGGCAAATACTTTTTCACAGCACTGTATATCAAAATAAAATGGATCAATTTTGATTGTTCTATATTTTCAATGACAAAAGTGCCTGAAATGTATTTTGCTGGACTTCTAAGTCATTACATTACCATTTTAGTTACGTTTCATCTTTTTGATCACATCAGCGAATGTATAGATAGGTACATAGAAGGATAACTGCATTTACTGAAAGTATAAATACACCTCTTTCTCTCTCTAGATCCCATAGAGATCCACAAGAGGAAGCTTTTCCTGTGGTTTAGCCACCTTCCTCAGGAGGAAAAACAGTTTGGAGGTTTCTTTAGCCCTGAGACCATGCATGTGGACCCACTGATCCTAGAAAGAGATGCACAGGAGAGGGCTGGACTGCTCAGCTCCCCTTTCCAAACCCAAACACACTGCTGTCCCTCAGTGACCGTGGAACAGCTATTTAAGCACACTGATACCCGGAGTGATGGCCTGGGGCTCAATGTTCTCCTGTATGGTGCTGTGGGAACTGGGAAAAGTACAGTGGTCCGAAAGCTGGTGCTAGATTGGTGCACTGGGACCCCTCTGAACCACTTTAAGCTGCTGGTTCCTTTTTCCTGTGAGGACCTCAGCCAGCTGTCAAAGTAAGATGTTTCTCTTATGCTTCATCAATTATATAAAGACTCTGGATGTTTAATGCTGGCAGAATATATGGTCATTAGAACATTAAAGCCAATCAAAACAGGCTAGTTTATCAGGCAATGTTAGATCTTGTACACATTTCAAATCTCTGAAAATCAAAGGAATCCTGAATTAGTTGAACAGTACTTTAATTGGCATATTACATTTGCATTAATTTTCGTTTATTTAGCTTCATATCACAAAGTGTTTTAAATCTGCCTTTGAAATGTTTGTGTTAAATTTGTCCTGCTGTGTTTGCAGTGGTAGGTCAGCTGATTCAGTGGGAGAACTGGTAGTTCTCTATCCACCACTAGTTTCCTGTAATCAGACTTTAAGATGTTTGGGGCTGGCAAGCTATTTCTGGTTTTAGACTAATTAAAATGTGTTGGGAATCTTTTAGTGCACTTAGGGTGATAATTTGTCAGCTGACTATCTCTCCTTTGCTACCCCTACTGTTCTGATCTCTATTCTGACTTCTCCCTCACAATTGCAGTCACATATTCGTGTACGTAGTCTCTCTCACATACACACACACACACATAGAAATAGAATAGATAGAAATGGAAAAATCTAATGCAACTACTAGGGTTGTGAAAAGAAATGATAATCAGATACTAATACTACAAATTGCTATATGATTGGATTTTTGTTAGTGTATATATGGGATTAGACACAGCACCACTGCAGACAGGGAGCCAAAAAGCCCCTTCCCTCACTAGCAGATGAATGGGTCGACATTCACAACACTGAACAACACTTGAAGAGTTAGGACAAGTCAGTAAAACTTCAATTTCAGCAACATTGAAATATTAAAAACTTATCATAAATGTGTCAGTGCACATATTAATGTTAGCCATTTAACTACAGTATTCACAATTGCTTGATAGTCACTTCAGCCATCTGTTATTAAGGTAGCAGCTAGTGGCTACCTAATAATTGACTGATACCCAGTAATACTATAGTAATGTTAAACATCAATGTTAAAGATAGTAATGTTAAAGCTTGCTTGCTACATTACCATTTGATGCACTGAAATCATGCCAAGTTTCCAGAAGTACAGCACTACCTCAGATAAACTTTTGTTTGTTTTTTTTTGGATTACCTAAGGTAATCTTAAAATAGATATAATTCTCCAATCTCATTGTACATTCTGTATAATGACAATAAAGGCATTCTATTTTATTAGTTATGTTACTATTTTTTTTGTTGCACAAAGTCAGACTAAAGTATTAGCAGTTACTTGATAGCTAAGTTATTATTATTAATATAGTTATTAAGGTGGCAGCTAGTAGCTGCCTGATAATTGACTGATACCTTGCAATACAACGGTAATGTTAATGTGGGAGCTAGGCAGCAAACGTTATCAGTCCTGCCCATCTGTAATGGTAATAGAGTGTTAATTTAACAGGACTGATCCCAAGCTATAGATTCTGGTTATTGGGAAGTGGAATACCATTTCTTTAGTGGAGAAGGCGCATGAAGAGAGATACCAGCTAGCTGATATACTCTGGCTCACCTCAATGTATGGCCTGGGCTCTGGAACCAGTCTCCAGGAGAGAATGTGGACTCTGGTCCAGTCTGGAGTTGCTCTTGGTGAGAGGCGGCTGGCTGGGGTGGATGCTGGACAGACCTGGCACACCTAAACATAAAGTGAGGGTTCACTGGGAACACCTAACAGAGGGCCCAGTCTGCAAGTTCTTCAACTCCTACATCCAGCAGAACTTTGGCAGCATTTCAAGGGAGGTTGAGGACATCAAGTCCAAATTCCAAACCTCCATTGTTGAAGCTGCTGCATGGAGCTCCTTAATCCAAGTATCACAACTTCTGTAGAGGAAGCAGAGTCTGGGGACGAGGAGGATGACTTGCTCACCATTGGGGGTTTAGGTCACTGAGGTAGTTAAAAAACTCCTTGGTGGCACGGCCCCTGTCCTGAGTTCCTGAAGGCTCTGGATGTTGTAGTGCTATCTTGGTTGACATGCCTCTGCAACGTCACATGGAGAACTTGGGGCAGTGCAACTGGATTGAATGACTGGGGTGGTGGTTCCCATCAAAAAGGGGGACTGAAGGGTGTGCTCTGTCACTAGATCACAATTCTCAGCTTCCATGGGAAGGTCTATACCAGGGTGCTAGAAAGGAGCGTTTGTCCGTTAGTTGAACATCAGATTCAAGAGAAACAATGTAGTTTTCATCTTGGTTGCAGAACGCTGGGCCAGCTTTTTATCTGCTCAGGGATATTTGAATGTGTGTGGGAGTTTGCCCATCCAGTCTGTGTTTTGTGGACCTGTAGTTAGCATTTGACCGTGTCCCTTGGGGTATCCTGTGGGAGTATGAGATGTCTGGCTCACTGTTATGGGCCATTCAGTACCTGTACAACTGCAGCAAAAGCTCGGTCCACATTGCCACTAATAAGTTGAAATCCTGTTGGTTTCATCAGGTAGTGGCCTCCACTCCACTAAAAAGGTTTTTAAAAGGAAAAAACAATAACTAACTGAAACTGTATTGTGTGTTTTATAAAACTAACTAAAACATACTGAAATTACTTTTCACCACAGTTTTTGAATTTATCAGTGAGAGAATAACAATCAGGAATAATAATCAAAGCATCAATATAAGGGCACAAAAATTCCCGGAGGGAGACTGCTGAAACTGTCAGAATGGAGTAAAAAAAAACCCAGAACTGGACATGTTGTAACCAAAACCAAAAAAAAAACCAGACAAATATGTTTGCAGCTGAAGAAAAAAAAAAAGACCACAAAGAGCAAGGACCAGGGAGGAGAAAAAGTCCCAGAATTTTTTGTTTCTGTCAGCTGGCATTGCATATAAAACTCCCGGACACGACCACAAGGTAATTAACACACATAATGCAGCTACACAAGCATAAATGCCGGTGGACTGTGTACATATGCCCTGCAAAGATGCAGTGCAGAAATCTAATTAGTGAGTATCTAACCAAGCTAGCATCACTGAGCAGCTTCAACAGTGAACCAACATCACAGCCATGCAGAAAGGTGACAACCATAATGGACTGTTTTCAACCAAAAAATACCTCCTGGTTAGTTAATACACCGCAGGCGGGAGAATGCACTGATACTTGCACTTGACAAAGTATGCAAAAACTAAAACTAATGAAAACTAAACTAAAACTAAGCATTAAACAAAAAATAAAAATGAGCAAAACCACTCTTAAAAACTAATTAAAACTGAGTTAGAGAAAAAAAATTACAATGAATGAAATAAACTAGGGCTAGGCGATATGGACAAAAAGTAATATCTAGATATTTTTTAGCTGAATGGCAATATACGATATATATCTCTCGATATATTTTCTTCCCAAAAGATATAAACAAAAAGGCACTTCAGAGTCAAAGCTACATGTCCCAAATGTCTCAGATTAACTTTCAGCTGTAGATGTACATGAGAAATTACCCAAAATAAAATATTGGCATATTTAAATAATAATGCTCCTCAAATAAATTAATACTTTTTTTTTCCTCTATAAAAAGACTCACAGCTGTGCTGTTAAGATGTAAATAGAAAAGATCCAGAACATAAATAGCAAAAGGCTGACTGATTCTTTACAAAGCTGTACATCCAGGTACAGGCTCCTGTACATGACAGACTGACTGAACACAATTCCATTTGCAGGATTTTAGCCATCTTAGTAAATCCATAGACATATGCGCTGACGTATCACCGCAACGGGCCCGGCCGCTCAATGCAGCATCTGTAAGCGCACAAAAAAGACCCACTTCCGCTATTAAGGTCACGTGACTTACAAACCAACTTCTGCTGCGTATCGTGGCGCTCTCTTACCTGCAGGCAGGGACTCTTGGGGGTCCGGGCGATGCCAAAGTGTACGAACGGACGCAGTACGAAGGCTGTAGGTACACAAAACACGGCGACAGCGGAGGATTTCAGGTTTCCAAAACAATCCGATCCCACCGGAAAAAGTAGTTAAATTTGTCGCTAGCCGCTTTTGGGGAAAAAAGTTGCCAGCGGGGTCTGAAAAGCCGTTAAATCTAGCAACAGTGTCACTAAGTTGGGAACACTACCATGCGGTCGCTTCCTGCATGATTAACGGGTGAAGCGTAGAGAGGCAGGGCAGCGTGAAGATGTGCAGAGGCAAACTGGGAGAAGAGAAAGGCGAACTGGTGGAGCTACAAGTATGATTTTAACACGACCTACAATATATCGATATGAACGATATTGCCTCATCTTCTATCGCGTATGAAAATATATCAGTATTTTTAAAAAAAATCAATATATTGCCCAGCCCTAAAATAAACTCAACTATAATATAAATCCAAAACTGTTTTAACTTTTTTTCACGAATGAGGCGAGAGGCGACCAACAGGTTCCAGCTGCATGTGCAAGGGGAGGTAATTCCATTGATGGAGAAGAACCCTATTAAATGCCTTGGAAAATGGTTTGATGAGTCACTTACTGATAGGAACAACAGTGCCAGGACAGAAAAGCAGCTGGAGGAATGGTTAAGGAGGATCAAAAAATCAGGACTCCCGGGAAAATTTAAAGCACGGCTTTACCAACATGTACTGTTGCCAAGACTCATGTGGCTGCTAACTGTGTATGAAGTTCCTTTGACAAATGTAGAACGAGCAGAAAGGAAGATCAACAAGTACCTCTGGAAATGGTTGGGAATCCCTCTAAGCTTCACTGCAGTAGGTCTTTATATAAGATCAGGACAGCTTCAACTTCCTCTGTCATCTGTGGTCGAGGAATTTAAGGTTGCAAAGTGCAGAGTCATAATGACATACAGAGATTCCCAGGATGAGCAAGTCATACATGCTGGCATTATCACGAGATCAGGACACAAGTGGGCAGCTGACTCATGTGGTGCACAAGCCGAAAGTATCCTGAAGCTATTGGAGCACAGTGTTTAGGAAGATAGGGCCTTAGAACTTCCCATTTCCAACAGTGGGGGAAGGCAGAAAATAGTAACAGAAGAGCCATGATCCAGGAGGAGGTATGGAACCTGGAGGAAGAAAAAAGAAGATCAAGTGTCATTAGCTTCCCAAGGAGTCTGGACCAAATGAGACCTCCCCAAAAGCAAGGTCAATTGGGCGGAACTGTGGAGACTGGAGCCATTTTGCATTTCCTTTCTGCTGAGATCAGTTTATGACTCACTTCCGACTCCGGCAAATTTGTACAAGTGGGGCATGAGGGAGGACCCGCTGTGCAAGCTTTGGAGGGGGGAGGGGCACCATGGTGCACATCCTGTCCAGGTGTAAAACAGCACTTACCCAAGGAAGGTACAGGTGGCGCCATGACAAGGTGCTCATGACACTTGCTAACATCCTGGAGCAGGAGAGAAGAAAGAAACGCCAACCACCGCAGAAAATATTCATCCAGTTTATAAGGGAGGGGGAAAACCCACCAACCACAACAATAACAAGGTACAGCCTCCTACAAAAGGTCGAAGCCTGGGAAATGACGGTCGATTTGGGAAGAAGGCTGCAGTTCCTCCAGGTTATCCAGACAACCTTGAGGCCAGATGTGGTACTTTGATCTGAAGAGGGAAAAAAGATCATCCTCATAGAACTTACAGTCCCATGGGAAGAGGGGTGCGAACAGGCCTTTGAAAGGAAGATCGCCAAATACCAAGATCTCCTGCAAGACTGCAGGGGAAAAGGATAGCAGGCATGGCGGTTCCCAGTTGAGGTTGGCTGTAGAGGATTCCCCACCCAGTGGCTTTGGAGAATGCTCACAGCCATCGGAGTGACAGGGAGGGAGAGAAAGGTAGCAGTTTGCAGGATGGGGGAGGCAGCGGAAGGAGCCTCTTGCTGGTTATGGAGCAGGAGAGAGGAGTTAAGCTGGAAACCAAAAGGAGTAGATGGGCAGTGATTACTGCCTGATGACATCAACTCCTTCTGGTCAAGGCTAATCTGTAATCGTAATCTGGGAGATTGACAGATTGATTGGGGCTGTGGCTGCAGTGAATCAGACGCTGCACTGGGCCATGGTAGTGACAAGAAAGTGGAGCATAAATATGAAGCTGTTGATTAACCGTTGGAGCCAAGCCCCTACCTTCACCTATGGTCACGAGTTTTGGGTAGTGACCAAAAGAATGAGACTGTGAATACAAGCAGCAGAAATAAGCTTCCTCCAAAGGGTGGCTGGCCTCTCCCTTAAAGATAGGGTGAGAAGTGCACTCATTTGAGCGAGGCTTAGACAAGAGCCACTACCTCTCCATATTGAAAGGAGCCAGTTTTTAATTATTAATCTGTCATTTGACAATTTTCTGAGTTTTGAATATTTAAGTTTAGTAATTAATTCTGTATTTCCTGCTAGATTACTCAGTACACTATATTGCTAAAAGTATTCACTCACCCATCTAGATAATTGAATTCAGGTGTTCCAGTCACTTCCGTGGGCACAGGTGTATCAAACCAAGCACCTAGGCATGCAGACTACTTCTACAAATATTTGTGATAGAACGGGTCCCTCTCAGAGCTAAGTGAACTGTGATAGGATGCCACCTATACAACATGTCCAGTTATGAAATTTCCTCCCTACTAAATATTCCACAGTTAAGTGTTAGTGTTATAATAACAAAGTGGAAGTGTTTGAGAATGACAGCAATTCATCCACGAAGTGGTAGGCCACATGAAATGACAGTGTGGTCAGCAGATGCTGAGGTGCATAATGTGCTGGAGGTCACCAACTTTCTACAGAGTCAATTACTACAAACCTCCAAACTTCATGTAACCTCCAGATTGTGTGTAGAGCGCTTCATGGAATGGGTTTCCATGGCCAAGCAGCTACATCCAAGCCTCACCAAGCGCAGTCCTAAGCGTCAGATACAGTGGTGTAAAGCATGCTGCCACTGGACTCTAGAGCAGTGCAGACATGTTCTCTACAGTGACATATCATGCTTCTCTAGTCTGGGTTTGGCGGTTGCCAGAACAGTACTTGTCTGACTGCATTGTGCTAAGTGTAAAGTTTGGTGGAGGGGGGATTATGATATGGGGTTGTTTTTCTGGATTCGGGCTCAGCCCCTTAGTTCCAGTGAAAAGAACTCAATGCTTCAGCACACCAAGACATTTTGGACAATTTCATGTTCCCAACTTTGTGGGAACACTTTGGGGATGGCCCCTTCCTGTTCCAGCATGACTGCACACCAGTGCACAAAGCAGGTCCACAAAGACATGGATGAGTGAGTTTGGTGTGGAAAAACTTGACTGGCCTGCACAGCTTTGACCTCAACCTGGTAGATCACCTTTAGGATGAATTAGAGGAGACACTGTGAGCCAGGCTTTCTCGTCCAACATCAGTGTCTGATCTCACAAATGTGCTTCTGGAAGAATGGTCAAAAAATACCATAAACACACTTCTGTCATTGCTGCAAAGTGTGGACCGACATCATATTAAACGTAAAAAAACAAACAAACACAAGACAAGAAAAATATAAAACTGAGGCTACTGAGTGATGGCAGTCATCCCCACCAGCACCATTTTGGAGCTGATGCTCAGCACCAGTGCCCCCACCAAGGTTGTGTGCTCAGCCTCCTGCTGTACACCCTGTTCACTCATGATTGTACAGCCACACATAGCTCCAACACTATCGTTAAGTTTGCAGATGACACCACCACCATCGGCTGTGTTTCAGATGGAGACGAGTCTGCTTAGAAAGCAGAGGTGAGAGCCCTGACATCATGGTGTCTGGACAACAATATGGTACGCAACGTCAGCAAGACCAAGGAGCTTATTGTGGACTACAGGAGACTGCAGGGTGGAAGGCATACATTGAGGGGACAGAGGTGGAGAGAGTCAGGTGCTTCAGGTTCCTTTGGGATCAACATCAGTGAGGAACTGAGCTGGTCACATCATGTAAACAATACAATATAACTCGAAGTAAATCAAACTTCTGTGAAATCAGATTGTCCACTTAGGAAGCAACACTGATTGACAATCAATTTCACATGCTGTTGTGCAAATGGAATAGACAACAGGTGGAAATTATTGGCAATTAGCAAGACACACTCAATAAAGGAGTGGTTCTGCAGGTGGGGACCACAGACCACTTCTCAGTACCTATGCTTTCTGGCTGATGTTTTGGTCACTTTCGAATGTTGGTGGTGCTTTCACACTCATGGTAGCATGAGACAGACTCTACAACCCACACAAGTGGCTCAGGTAGTGCAGCATATCCAGGATGGCACATCAATGCGAGCTGTGGCAAGAAGGTTTGCTGTGTCTGTCAGCGTAGTGTCCGCTACCTCTGCCTTTGTGCAAGGAGGAACAGGAGGAGCACTGCCAGAGCCCTGCAAAATTTTCCCCACAAATTTGCATGTGTCTGCACAAACGGTTAGAAACCGACTCCATGAGGATGGTATGAGGGCGCGACATCCACAGATGTGGGTTGTGCTCACAGCCCAACACCATGCAAGACGCCAGGATTAGCAAATTCGCCACTGGCGCCCTGTGCTCTTCACAGATGAAAGCAGGTTCACACTGAGCACATGTGACAGACGTGACAGAGTCTGGAGACACCGTGGAGAGCGATCTGCTGCCTGCAACATCCTTGGCATTTCTTTGGAGGGCCACACAGCCCTCCATGTGCTCCCCAGAGGTAGCGTGACTGCCATTAGGTACCGAGATGAGATCCTCAGACCCCTTTTCAGACCATATGCTGGTGCGGTTGACCCTGGGTTCCTCCTAATGCAGGACAATGCTAGACCTCATGTGGCTGGAGTGTGTCAGCAGTTCCTGCAAGATGAAGGCATTGAAGCTATGGACTGGCCCGCCCGTTCCCCAGGCCTGAATCTGATTGAGCACATCTGGGGCATCATATCTGGCTCCATCCACCAACGTCACGTTGCACCACAGACTGTCCAGGAGTTGGCGGATGCTTTAGTCCAGGTCTGGGAGGAGATCCCTCAGGAGACCATCCGCCACCTCATCAGGAGCATGCCCAGGCGTTGTAGGGAGGTCATACAGGCACGTGGAGGCCACACACAATACCGAGCCTCATTTTGACTTGTTTTAAGGACATTACATCAAAGTTGGGTCAGTAGTGTAGTGTGTTTTTCCACTTTAATTTTGTGTGTGACTCTAAATCCAGGCCTCCATTGGTTAATAAATTTGATTTCCATTGATGATTTTTGTGTGATTTTGTTGTCAGCACACTCAACATTATACAGAACAAAGTATTCAATGAGAATATTTCATTCATTCAGATCTAGGATGTGTTATTTCAGTGTTCCCTTTTTTGAGCAGTGTATATACACAACATTTTGCACAATTATTGTACACATTGTACATGTACACACCATTACCTTGTACCACAGCTGCTACAGTCTCTTTATAGCCTTTTTTATACAGTTTATATAGTTTTCTTTCCGTTTTATTAGTTTATGTGCAATATTGAGGGGCCTGAGTCTAAGAATTTCATTGCTGTATATGACAGTAATGATTAAAATTAAAACTTAAAGCTAAAACTAAACACTATGGATTAAGAATGTGATGTCTCTCAAGTTCATATGCGTGTGAAGGCAGACAAGCAAATACTTTTGGCAATATAGTTTAACTTGTTGATTCAACTAAGTGAGTTATAACAAGTTGGGACAGCAATAGACACTGTAGAGAAATAGTTGACTCAACTTGGATTTAATTCAACATTAATCAGTATTAATGAGTATTGATAGCAAATGAACATACAACAGGAGGTCTCCTCTTCCTGAACAAGCTCTGTATTGTTAATAACAAGTTACATATGGCGCACTTCAGGAAATTAAGTCCTGGGAAATCAGTAGTACCGTTAGTGCAAACAGGCCCAAAACATATAACAAAACAAGTGAACTATCAATTATTCAGTATTCACTGTCAATTATTTCAAAAACTGAAGTTCTCAAAACATTTAAAGAAAAAGTGCATATGCTATAAAACCATCAGGTCTCAATGAAGAATTAGTGTAACTTTCAAATATTAAATTGAAAACTTTATTTGCTGTAATTCACTGTTCACAGCTGAAAGTGTCTACAGATTAGTCCAATAGATACCATCCAGGCAGTAACCAGTCTCTCTGTATTTTACTTTCATAATGTTTGTCTGTCAGATTGCTTATTTTAGGTTTCTTTGGAACAGTCAGCTTCCTATATACTGTCTCCATCATGAGAACATATTTCTCATTTTCAATAGTATTCCTGTACACCATGTCCATTTGGCTCCTCCTTGGCCTTTTGTTCTTTACTTTTGTACTTGGAAGCACTCATAAGAGCCTCTGAAGTATTCTTCTGAGAGACTCTTACTTTCTTTGTACTCAGTGGCCCACTGTTGTCATCTGAGTTCTTCTCTAACTGTAACACAAATAAGAGAGAAAAAAATCAAGTTCAGTCATGTGTCGTTCAATTTTTCATTTTCATCTCAGCCGTTTGATATTTGTTCTGCATAGTTGATAAAGTGTTTTGTTTTCCTTGACATCAAATGTGGAAATGTGGGCGCCAGGGTGGATCAGCGGTTGAGCGGGCAACCACATATGCCGTGTGGTGTTGCAGACGGCGCAGCTTCGAGTCCCAACCTAGTCACCATTTACTGTGTGTCTTCCCCCATCTCTCCTAGTGCTTTCTTGTCTCTCTCCACTGCAAAACACTATCAAATAAAGCCGCAAAAGGCCAAAAAAATAATTTAAAAAAATGTGGAAGTGTGTTCAGATGTCTCGAAACCCTAATATGACAAAATGTCAACAGCTGGGAGAAAGGGAAGAGTGCATGAGAGCTAGTTGTACAGTCTTCTGGGGCTTAGATCAAATTTGTGTATCTCTTTACTGCACAAGGAGAAATAAATCCATTCTGATTGGATTTTGCCTCTGTCAAAATTCTCTTCATTTTAATTTTATGAGTGTCGTAGTTTACGTGCATTTCTTTTGATTTTGTCATCTCATTTTTTTTTTATCAGAAAAAAAGCTTACCAAAATCTGATGAAACTAAAAAAACAAAATCAACAGTGTTAAGACTGCCATAAAGCATTTTTGGTATGGAAAAATGTGTTGTTTAAAAACAAATTTGAACTTGCAAGTGTAGCTGTGTGCAGATCCCTCACCAGACATCAAAAGACAGCCCCGTATGTTCTGCATCCTACACAATATTGGGCTCGTGGTTTTAATGTTGTAGCTAATCATCTACAGACTTATTTAAATTTTCCAACAGCCTTACTGTGTGCACTGGTGCACAAATAACATGAAACATACAAAAAACACAGTCATGTCAGTGAATGTGATTATATTATTTTTATATGAATTCTTGTGAGTACACCCCTCACATTTCTGCAGATATTTAAGTATATTTTTTGATGGGACAACACTGACAAAATGACACTTTGACACAATGCAAAGTAGTCTGTGTGCAGTTTATATAACAGTGTAAATTTATTCTTCCCTCAAAATAACTCAATATACAGCCATTAATGTCTAAACCAGCAGCAGCAAAAGTGAGTACACCCCTTAGTGAAAGTTCCTGAGGTGTCAATATTTTGTGTGGCCACCATTATTTTCCAGAACTGCCTTAACTCTCCTGGGCATGGAGTTCACCAGAGCTTCACAGGTTGCCACTGGAATGCTTTTCCACTCCTCCATGATGACATCACAGAGCTGGCGGATATTCCAGACTTTGCGCTCCTCCACCTTCTGCTTAAGGATGCCCCAAAGATGTTCTATTGGGTTTAGGTCTGGAGACATGCTTGGCCAGTCCATCACCTTTACCCTCAGCCTCTTCAATAAAGCAGTGGTTGTCTTAGAGGTGTGTTTGGGGTCATTATCATGCTGGAACATTGCCCTGCAACCCAGTTTCCAGAGGGAGGGGATCATGCTCTGCTTCTTTATTTCACAGTACATATTGGAGTTCATGTGTCCCTCAGTGAAATGTAACTCCCCAACACCTGCTGCACTCCTGCAGCCCCAGACCATGGCATTCCCACCACCATGCTTGACTGTAGGCATGACACACTTTGTACTCCTCACCTGATCGCCGCCACACATGCTTGAGAGCATCTGAACCAAACAAATGAATCTTGGTCTCATCAGACCATAGGACATGGTTCCAGTAATCCATGTCCTTTGTTGACATGTCTTCAGCAAACTGTTTGCGGGCTTTCTAGTGTACAGACTTCAGAAGAGGCTTCCTTCTGGGGTGACAGCCATGCAGACCAGTTTGATGGTCTGAGCACTGACAGGCTGACCCCCCACCTCTTCAATCTCTGCAGCAATGCTGACAGCACTCCTCGTCTATCTTTCAGAGACAGCATTTGGATGTGACGCTGAGCACGTGCACTCAGCTTCTTTGGACGACCAACGCGAGGTCTGTTCTGAGTGGACCCTGCTCTTTTAAAACGCTGGATGATCTTGGCCACTGTGCTGCAGCTCAGTTTCAGGGTGTTGGCAATCTTCTTGTAGCCTTGGCCATCTTCATGTAGCGCAACAATTCGTCTTTTAAGATCCTCAGAGAGTTCTTTGCCATGATGTGCCATGTTGGAACTTTCAGTGACCAGTATGAGAGAGTGTGAGAGCTGTACTACAAAACTGAACACACCTGCTCCCTATGCACACCTGAGACCTAGTAACACTAACGAGTCACATGACATTTTGGAGGGGAAATGACAAGCAGTGCTCAATTTGGTCATTTACGGGTGTAGTCTCTTAGGGGTGTACTCACTTTTGTTGCCGCTGGTTTAGACATTAATGGCTGTATATTGAGTTATTTTGAGAGAAGAATAAATTTACACTGTTATATAAGCTGCACACAGACTACTTTTCATTGTGTCAAAGTGTCATTTTGTCAGTGTTGTCCCATCAAAAGATATACTTAAATATCTGCAGAAATGTGAGGGGTGTACTCACTTTTGTGATACACTGTATAATGATTTATAACTTTGTCAGGCCAAGGCATCACACTTCTGTTTTATAGTTCTAAAAACACAGATGCTCTCCCACACAGGGTGACTTCCCTAAGAGACATGGTGAGCCGAAAGTACCTACACCTGAAAAAACACCCCCTGCTTAGTGGGGAGGGAAACCAGGCCAAGGATGTGCTCTTCATTTTCAACGGGATGGAAAAGATGCAACTGGATTTCCGAATTGGAGCTTCAGAGCTTTGCAGTGATCCAAATGAGGCACTGCCTCCCAGTATAGTTGTGGTAAACCTGCTGAGAAAATATCTGTTGCCTGAGGTAAGAGACTAAAGTGTCACTATAATAATTTTATCTGATCTGTTCAGCTATTCTGAAATCTAATTTAGACTGTTCAGTTACTCAAAATAAAGCCATGAAGTAATGTGAGAGTTATTTAGAGGGCAGACAGCCCATTTGTTGTGCTGCAAAAATTCAGTTTTGGTAAACTGAAGAAACAAATATGGAAAGAAAAAAAATATTAGTGATGAAGAATAATGGCAACAGCTCGAGTACCCCAACTCCAGGCATTTATTTAATCGGGTTTTCAAATCTAACAAAACAAGAAGTTTGCACAAGTATGCTAAGACATCCAAAAACATTATTTTTTTGATCCTTTTTATGACCTCTGCTTAGGAGGTTACGTGATTGGCGGGGTGTATCTGTTTCTTAGCAGGATTAATGAAAAAGTTATGAATGGATTAGCTGTGTAAGTGATTAACATCTGGAGTCAATCAGAGGAGGATTTGGATCCTGGAATATTGAAACAGAGCAATATTGGGCATTTTTTGTCAAACACATTTCCAGTTGAAATAGGAAAAAAATCAGAGACATTGTCATCATGTTCTCATGAAACTTTAACAAAGTAACTCAGATCCATGCTTCCTCCCATCCTACTGCTGGCTTCATGTGTGATGTGGAGTGAATTTTCAGCTGTGGTTGAAGTTTGTTAATCTGTGTTTTGTTGGTATTTATGTATTTGTCCACTATATTTTTCACAGGCCAGCATCTTGATTACCACTAGACTGTCTGCTTTGGACTGTATCCCTCCTAAATATGTTAGTCGCTATGCACAGATATGTGGCTTTAATGACCCGGAACGCCAGCGGGCGTACTTCACCAGCCGCCTTCTACAGCAGAGTGATACTCCACACAGCAAAGAGGCCCAGGCTCTTGTAGAGCTGCTTTATCTCAACCTCCAGAGGGAGAGCCAGCTCGCTGCTGCATGCTTCCTCCCATCCTACTGCTGGCTTACATGCGCAACCTTACACTTTCTACATTTCACCGATGTCAAGGCCCCCATCCGCACGCTAACTGGCATATACACCAGTTTCCTCAGGCTCAACTTTGGGGGTGAAGTGCTGGGTTCAGGAGCAGGGGCGAATACGCCCGTTCAGGAACACCACAGTTCTCTGATGTTATATGTTGTCCGTACAGTTGGTAAGCTTCGCGTTTGAAGGCGTAAAATACAAACGCACATCCTTCTCAGAAGCAGACCTAGAACAGTGGATAGGAGGGAAGACCAAGACAGATGAGGAGCTGCATCAGCTGGCCATGTTCCGCACTGATGTGCTAGACTTCTTCTTGGCTCCCTGCATAGAAAGTGGTAAATATATACCACAAGAACTAAGGGAGAACAATGAGAGGCAGTATGTGTTTGCTGTCCCAGCCATGCAAGAATACCTGGCGGCACTCTATGTAGTTCTAGGAGAGAACAAATCAGCTCTGGAGAAGCTCACCAGTCAAGTGTCTACAGTCATTGGTCAGGCAAGCGAGGATGTCAATGCGCTTGTTAACATCTTTTTCTAAGTTCATTCCCCTCCGAATCTTTGCGGTATTCAATCTTCTTAAGCTTTTCCCAAAGCTGTATGAGAAAATCAGCAGTCGCACCAAAGGCAGCATTGCCAAAACCATGGCAGCTGAGATGTTCCGCACTGAGGATAGCTACAACGAGGATGTCCTTGACCAGGTGGAGCAAAGCCTTCTAGGAGTCCATGGCCCACAGCCGAAGCAATACAGTGAACGCCAGCCTTTTGAGTTGTACCCTATCTTCATGGGTGGGCTATTGCACTATGGTAACCGTGTGCTACTCCAACAACTCGGCTGCAGCATTCAAAGCACCACTGTGGCCCAGATCACACTTGCCATTAGGAAATACCTTGTTAGAGGTAACATACATGTTCTTTTATCCAATAAACATATTCATGTTTAAATTTACTTTCATTTGATATTTGTACTTTTACATCACTTGAACTTTAGAATATTTTTAACCCCAAGGGATTAAAATATTCAAACCCAGATGTTTTCAATCTACAGCAAAAATAAAGGGGTTGACCTCACTGCTCCAATACTTTTGGAGGGGAGTGTGTGACGAAATTTGATTTACGTATGGATAATAAGAATTTCTTTGTCTTATTCAACTCTAGAGCTTAACAAGCCACAGCCAGCAGAGGAACTGATGGATCTGTTGGTCCTCCTATATGAGTTCCAGAACCCCAGACTGACTGCAGAGGTTCTAGCTTCAATCAGAGCTATCTGCCTCACCAGCATTCGTATGACATCACTTAAATGTTTCATACTGAGTTCTGTGCTTTCATGCACCCCTGCAAGGTAAATGATTATTTGACTGAACTGTATTAGAGTTTGACTGACTAGAGGTGTATACCATGTCCTTCTAAATTGTCTGTTGAATTAGATTTCTTCATGTTTTTAGCTACATTAAATATTTTTCTCTGTGAACAAAATGTCATTACTGAAGTCTGAAAAATACAACCGCAGTTCCACAGAAGATGTGATGCTGGATAAACTGTAAATAAAAACAGAATGCAATGATTTGCAGATCTCATAAACCCATATCTTATTCACAGTAAAATATAGAAAACACATAATGCTTAAACTTTTTTTTTTTTTTTTTCAAATAAGGTAATTTTCGATTTTATGGCAGCAATGCATTTTAAAGAAGGTTGGGACAGGGCCATGTTAATCACTGTGTAGCATCTCATTTTCTTTTAATAAATGTCTGTGAATTTCTGAGAACTGGGGAGAGCAGGTCCCTCTCCTCTTTAGTCCAGAGGACGTGGTGTTTTCCAAGAAGAATGTCCTAACGGAGCTTTAAGCTGCATTTGTGGAAGTGTTCCTAGGCCCATGCGGTGATTTCCATGACATAATAATGCCTGTTTTTAATGTGGCGCTGTATGAGACCCTGAAGATCACAGGCATTATTTTTTCCCCTTATTCCTTGCTCAAAGAGATTTCTCCAGATTCTCTGAATCTTTTGCTGATATCATGTACTTTCGAAGATGAGATATTCAAAGTCTTTGCAATTTTATCTTGAGGAGCATCATTTTGAAATTGTTCCACAATTTGTAAGTGCAATTTTTTTTTTTTTTGGAGATCTCTGGGCATGTTTACTTCTGAGGAAGTCTGCCTCTCTAAGATGCTCTTTTTATGCCCAATCATGTTACTGAACTATTGCCAGCTAAACTAATTTCTTGCAGAATGTTCCTCCAACTGTTTTGTTTTAGTACCACTTACTTTTCCAGCCTTTTTTTTGATTTGTCCCAACTTTAATGAGAGATGTTCAAAATAAATTCAAAATAAGCGAATAATTTTCATGAAGGTGTAAAATGTCTCATTATAAAGCTTTGACATAGTTTTCGTGTTCTGTTATGAATATAATATGGTTTCATGAGATTTGCAAATTATTGCCATTGCTCTTATATTTACATTTTACACAGATAGTGTATGTCAGTGGGTCAGTGGTGCCAAACCCTCCCCACACACACACACACACGCATTGTAGAAGCCTCTTTTCACTCTCAATAAAATAATAGAAAGTGATGTATTTCTATGAAAATTTGATTAAAAAAACTAAAGAACACAGGCTGTTGGCTATAAATTGTTAATATTACCCAGTCATATGTGCTAATGCCAATATGTGACCCACTCACCACTGGGACACAAAATTCAATACAAGAGCAGTAAATTTAGGTCAGAGTAATGAGTAATATCATAAACACCTCCTATCACCATTTTCATTCACTTTTTATATGAATAAATACTTTTATATAAATATGTAACTGTACATACTTGTGAGTAATTTCAAACTAAATTTCTGTTTACTGCGGCCCCCCGCTGTACCTTCGGCCCACGCTTTGGGAACCACTGGTGTATATAAACCATGCTGATATGAGATTGCATAGTGCAGATATGTCAAGGTCAGAGGTGATGTGTGTGTGTGGATACAAAGCAGTTGTCTATTTAATTTTTTTTTAATGACTTTTGAAATGTCTTGGGGTGCTTTGCTGTAGTTACTACCTTGAAAAGCTGGACCTATCCTCCTGTCTCCTGACTGATGACATGCTTCAGATGCTGGGGCCTGCCTTCAGACACGTACACAACCTCAAGTAAGAAAAACTTGATAAGTGTTCTTGTTATTTGCAGAATAAAACACAACCTTTTTAAAGGAAGACGACTTTTTGCATGGTGCTGAACATCGTAGATGTTATATAGCTACTACCACTACTTTTGTTTTGTGTTGCATTGCCTTTACCTTTGCATGTTGAACTTTAGTTTAGTTGACCATAAAGGTCACAAAGGTCAGAATCCTATGGTAAAGGTGTCTCAACACAAAGCTGGATCCTGTAGCTGAGTGTGTGAGAAAGTGCAGAAATTCAGACAGCTTAGTTTGGACACACCTTTTCATTCAGTGTTTTTATTTATTTCTTTTCCTAAAATTTAAATGAATACTAAAGTCATCGAGACTATGAAGGAACACAAAAGGAATCATGTAATAAACTTAAAAGTGTTAAACAAACCAAAATGTTTTAGATTCTTCAAAGTCAGCACCTTTTGCTTTGATTACAGCTTTGCACACTCTTGGCATTCTCTCAGTCAGCTTCATGAGGCAATCACCTGAAATGCTTTTCCAACAGTCTTGAAGGAGTTCCCAGAGGTGCTGAGCACTTGTTGGCTGCTTTGCCTTCACTCTGGGTTTAGATCAGGTGATTGTGGAGGCCAGGTCATCCATCACCTTCTTTCTTGGTCAAACAACCCTTACATAGCCTGGAGGTGCGTTTGGGGTCATTGTCCTATTGAAAAACAAATGTTGGTCCAGATGGGACATGTTGCTGCAGAATGCTGTGGTAGCCATGCTGGTTAAGTTTACCTTGGATTTTGAATAAATCGCCAACGGTATCACCAGCAGAGCACCCCCATACCATCACACTTCCTCCTCTATACTTCATGATGGGAACTACACATGTAGGAGCCATCTGCTTACCTTTTCTGCATCTTACAAAGACATGGTGTTTGAAACCAAATTTGGACTCATCAGACCAAAGGACAGATTTCCACTGGTCTAATGTCCATTCCTGGTGTTCCTTGGCCCAAGCCATTCTCTTCCTCTTGTTGTTCTTCCTTAGAAGTGGCTTCTTTGCAGCAGTTCGACCATAAAGTCCAGATTCATGCAGTCTTTTCTAACCAGTTTGTGTTGAGATGTGTGTGCTACTTGAACTCTGTGAAGCATTTAGATGGCCTCTTATCTGGGGTGATCTTAACTTGTGGTTTCTGAGGCTGGTAACTCTGATGAAATTATCCTGTACAACAGCTGGTAACTCTTCATCTTGGTCCAGTCTCATCCAGGGTTATAATAGTTTTGGATTTTACATTATAGTTTAGTTTTAGTTCATTTTTACATTTTTTTACTCTAGTTCAGTTAGTTTTTGTTATTTTTCAGTGGTTTTGCTCATTTTTAATTAGTTTTTATTTTTGGTTCAATGCTTAGTTTTAGTTTAGTTTTTGTTAGTTTTAGTATTAGTTTTAGTTTTTCATGCTTTGTCAGGTGCAAGATTCAAGGAGCAAGAGTGACTATTGTGTAATTAAAAACTAATACCTTTTAAAAAATTGTATCACATGCTATCACAAGAGAGCAGCATTACGTGCTAATTGTGAATAAACACATGAACATCAATAGGGAGAAACAAAGAAAAACATAAACTCCAAAACCCAATAAACTCTACAATAAACTTCAGCATCAGTGCAGTAGATTAACAACACCTACATGTGGTGTATAACATCAGAATGCAGCAAATGTTTGACAAAAACAAACTGAACTCTTTGAAGGAATCAAAACTCAAATCCAGCTGCATCCTGATGTTATCCACCACATGATGCTGGTTCTGTTTTGGAGCTGCTCAGAGAGCTAGCTTGGTTAGTTGCTCGCTGATTGGACTTGCAGGGTATGTACACAACCTGCATTTATTCTTGTGCAGCCGCTTTTATGCATGTGCAGCCGCATTATATGTTAATTACCTTGTGGTTACCTCATGTTTTATATACGGTGCCGTCTGGGACTTTTTCCCCTCTTTGGTCCTTGCTTTTTATCAGTGTTTTTTGGCTGCAAACATATTTGTCCCTCTGTTTTTCCACTTTGTCCATTCCCTCGCACCCATTCTGATAGTTTCAGTATTCTCTCTCCAGGAATTTGCTGACTTTTGTGAGTTCTTATGTTGATGCTTTGATTATCACTTCTGATTATTCTCTCGCTGATAAATTCAAACACTGCTGCAAAAAGTAGCTGGAAATACACAAGAGGACTCGGCAGGGCTGAACAGGTTAATCACAATCGTTGCGGGTTGCGTGGACTCAACGTCTAGTTACAGTTCTGAGAGGTGCACGTCAGGTTACTGTGTAGGTTCAGAGCGGTTTCCGTAGCCGCTTTGTGCGTGCTTCTCAGGTGGCTTTCATACCCACAGAAACCCATATGAGACTCTGCTGCTTTCTCTGCAGAGACTGCTGCCGTTATTTTGCAGACTAGCGCAGTGAGCAGACACATACGTGCACGCACACACACTTGAGGATACTTTCAAAGTTCCTGAATTTTTTTGGATTGACTGACCTTAATTTCTTATAGTAATGATGGACTGTCGATTTTCTTTACTTAGGTGAGTAGTTCTTACCATAATATGGATTAGAACATTACTTAAATAGGGATATTCACTTTTTCACTGTACAGTATCTTAGCTGTTCCCAGGACTGTGCTCTTCTGGTCAGAGATCTCGGATGTCGTTCCTGGAATCTGCTGGTGCCACTCTCCCCGTTTTAGGGTCACTGCCCTGAGTCTTCCGATTACCACGGGGACCACTGTTACCTTCACCTTCCACATCCTCTTACCTCTTCTCTCAGCCATACTCAGCACAGACTTTCCTGTATACCATGCCAGCCACTTGTTTATGGCGTTCCATGTATGCACAGCCTGCACCTGGGGTCTTGCCTTGTGTGGTAGACCCCACCCTCTGTCAATCTTGTGCTTAGAGCTTGCTCCTGTGCTACCATGATTAGTGCCTCTGTGCTGTCTTTCATCCCAGCTTTGTCCAGTCTTCCCCTTCTTCTATTTGCTGGTGGTACATGCCATGTGGGGGCCTGTCCTTTCATGATGGTTCATGTTCGTCCTCCTCTTCTTTTTCAGGTTTCAGCTGCCTGAGGTATCAGTAAGCACATGATCAGTTTTGGCCAATTTCCTGATGTACTCATGGATCTTTGTTCTTTCATCCTGGATAGCAGTTTTGACACTCACTAGTCCTCAGTCTCCTTCCTTCCCCTTAGCCTCGGGGTGATTTTGCTTGGATGTCCATTCCTGGGAAGATTGCAGCATTGTGTTAACACACACCTGAATGCCTCAGATTAGACAAAGGTTATTGAAGTCATTGATATCTGCGCCAGGTTTCTTGAGGATTGGGGTGACCACAGCTGATTTAAGAGATGAAGGAAGAGTACCAAAGGAGAGGGAGTAATGAACAATGGCAGTTATTAGAGGGGTTAAGGAATGAGTGGAAGCTTTAGCCCAAATAGTAGGAGATCAAGCTGACAAGTAGATGGCTTTGATTTGTGGATAAGGTCAGATATGTCAGCGGCTGAGGGAAGTTTGAAGGGATGGACATGGTCAGCAGCAATACTCACGTAGGTCGTGGTATTTAAGCAATGCTCACTTGGTACTAAGAGGGCCAAGAGTGTGCCAAGAAGATAACCCCTATACCATTACACCACCACTACCACCAGTCTGAATCACTGATACAAGGAAGGATGGATCCATGCTTTGAAGTTAAGTGCTTGAAAAGAGGATGAGTTTAGGATTAGGTGAAATATATCCATCAAGCAACAAGGTGTCCAGTTGCCTTAATTTCAGGGCAGCAGTCCAGCCATTCTCCTCTGACATCAGCGAGGCATTTTCTCCCAGAGAACTGTGGCTTACTGGACATTTTCACATTTTAAATCACCAAGGATGTTTAACTGCTTCCATTATTCACTATTTATTGTCAGTTACCATTTTTTATACATTTGTTATATTAAATTTTTAAAAAAATTGTTTTTTCTAAACCAATGATGTACTTATTCAGTGTGTGTGTGTGTTTGGCGATTGTTTCTGTTGTCTTCAGTTTGCAGTTTAACAGCCTCGGTCCTGAGTCCTGCATCTTGCTGAGAGACCTCCTACTAGACCCTAAGAGTGTTATTAGATCTCTAAAGTAAGACTCTACTTTTATTCCATTATTGATGTTTTCAGCCTGTGTGTCCAAATGAATCACCCTTTTACTTTTCCATATTGTCTCCTTGTTAAAATAATAACCTACGTCATTTTTTAATGAAAGTTTTATTTTTGCCTAAATTATCATGTTTTTGATGTTTTGTTCAGTTTTTTGTCTTTTCTGAAAAACTTGAAAAAAAATTACTTTGGCCATTATTTTAATGAGGTGACGATATTTGAAAATGCATAAATATTAGTAAAATCACAGAGGGGCACAACATGCTTTTACATTGCTGCTGCAAACACTGTACAGGTTAGAACACTACCAGCATGTCAGGTTAAGCAAATTCCAAGCAATTCAAGTAAATCAGGAAACTCTTTGTTGCATTCATATGGAAAAATATAAGTCAGCCTCTGTGTGTGTTATACTTATCTTTTATTTTGGGTTAGTTAAGATTTGTTGTACAGCTGTTGTTCATTATGTTTTATTTTACAACAAATTATATTTCTCATTGGGTAGACAGAATTTTATGGTCTCTAACTCTTCCCATTTATTTAGTGCAAAAGCTTAAAAATCAGACTGGTAGTCCGATTTTTAAATATATGACTTAAAAATGAATGTGCTGTGAAAAACTATTTAAAAGAACCAAATTTTGGTGTAATCCAAATTTCAATATTATCATCTCCTTTAAAGACTGCAAATGGCCCTGCACTCCTTTCACATTGGCTTTAAGACATGCAGGAGAAAGTTGATGGATTGAGAAAGACTTCATTATGCATGGGTCTTAAGATCAGCCAGGAGAAGACGAAAGTCCTACCCCTCAATGACACACAAGAGGAGTCAGTACAGGTTTAGGGACCGATGATGGGGGATGTCAGTGAATTCACCTACCTCTGAAGTAAAATCATGATGTACAGAGGATGATGCCAAAGCTCAAATCAAGAAAGCCTAATTGGCCTTCACAATCCTGCAGCCTGAGGCAGAAGTGCTAAGCGATGCACCATTGTTCTGCCTGCATGGTTGATTCTAGAGAACCTGTTCCATTTTTTAAATTTTTTATTTATTTATTTTTTTTGCTCATGGTTTTTTCTGACACTCAGTTCGAATCCGACCACAGTTACAGTTCTTCAGCCTGTATTTGTACCACCAGGCCTTGGTTAACATCCCTATTTGCATGTGCAGTTCATCAGTCCTAGACCAAACCTGAAATGTCTCATTACTGAATGTGTCCTCCAGACTGTGTGACAACCCTCTGCTGGAGTCTGGAGCCCACATCCTGCTGGAGTCCCTGCCAGAGAACCAGTCTTTGATATACTTGTCCCTGATGCACACTGGGCTGGGAGATGAGGGTGCCCTGGATCTGGCTAAGGGGCTCCAACAGCACAAAATACTCCAGGAGCTCAATGTGGCTTATAACAACATTGGAGATGATGCTGCTCTGATTCTGGTAGATGCCTGCAGAGAACATCCCGGCATTCACACTGTGCAGTAAGAGGCTTCTCACTTTATCCAAAACTCACTGAAAAAATTCTTTTGTATAGTAGTAATATGATGTTGGCTATTACATAGAGTAGATGATAAATGTAAATATAGATTGCTTTGCATAAGTTTTTTTTTAAAACTCTGATTACTGTATTAAAGGAGACATATCATGCAAAATCCACTTTTTTAGCCCTTAAATACATTTTGTTGTGTACTTTGAGTGCGTAGGATTGCAGGAAATTCAAATTTATTCTGTCCCGGTGTTGCGTAGGTATCTTTATATTCTTTTTGGGTCATATTTTTCAGTCTGTTCAGTTTTCTCTATTCCCTGTTACGTTTTCTTTCCTCTTATGTCCCAGTACTTGCTGTGGAACTGCTAAACAAGGACATGCACTTCTGGGTGACAGAGTTCGTGAATCCGCCATTTTTTTCTCATAGTGATTTTGTAGTCCAAGTTCAGTTATGCCGAAGATGCAAGTAGACAAGTAGACAAGTCAAAATGTTCGGCTGTTGGGTGTATTAACCCACACGATTCCTTACATCACCCCCCAGCATCAGAGCCTCTTCGGCATGCTTGTTTCTCTGCCGGTAGCTAATCGTATTGCTGCTATCAAACTACAAAAATGGCCAAACGGGGTGGAGTGGAACGCTCTGTGACCTGGAGGGGGGCGGGGCGTGAAATGTCTCATTCACATTTAAAGAGACCGCACCAAAACGAGCTGCTCTCAGAAAAGGGGTAAACGAGGGGTCTGTGGGGCTACAACAACGAGGAATTCAGACCAAAGCATTGCAGTTCTGCTTTATATAGACCACAAGTGAATGATTTACATATGAAAAGAGAGGATTTAAAAGCATGATATGTGCCCTTTAATAGTGTGTTTTTTTATGCTCTGAAGTTTTTCAAAAATGAATTACATCACCTCACTTACATGATGGCAGTATATTGAATCACAAACCTTGATATTGTATCAAATTATTGATAGTGCTCATCACTTCATTACTTCCAAGAGTTTTATGAGTGAGACCACCAAGAGTGGGAAACACAACAGTAAAATGGTGAAATGCAAAAATGGCCTCACAAAAACGGACACACAAGTATGCATGTGTAACCAATGAATAGAATCTACTCGGGTTCCGATAGCAGTTTACTATCAACCAGTTATGTTTATTATAATTCACTGGACTGAAACACATCCAATCTCATCTCGACTTGGGTATAAGGTTTGCCAACACAAAAAAAACCAAAACAGTACAGTCAACAAGCTTATTTCACCTGAACACTGTTCAGAACTGTGTGGGACAAATTATATTTGTCTCCTTGTTTATACCAAGTCCTTCTCTTGGTATGAGAATAAAAAAAAAACAAAAAAAACTTAAATTCACCAAATATTCCTTTTGGGGTCCTTAGTAAAAAAATTAAGTGCTGGCCAGCAAACAAACAAATGTTTATATAGAGCTCTATATCTATGGGTGTGTGTGGTGCATCCGAAATCCGTAAGTTGAGCGGGGTTGTCCTGACTGGGAATGGCAGCCTAGAAAGATGATGGTGGCTGTTGTCCGGAGATGCCGGAAGATCAGCAGCCTCTTTGTCCTCCTCAAGAAGGGCACAGGTAAACTTCAGCGAGGTCGCTCTCGCACTGTTGTCCACAATAATGCACAATAATGTTCGCCTAGTAGGAAAACATCACATTATCAGGCATAAAACAGTCAGTCGATATGCAGAAAGTAAACGGCGACGGGCATGTCTAAGCTCTGCAGCCGCTCTGACGCTCTAAAGCCCGGGAGTTCCCCTAGTAACTGCAGTCGTACTGCTGCCGTAAAGTGATGTCGTGCTTAGCTCTTAAAGTGACACTACCCATGAAATCAAAACAATACAGAGGCGCAAACAAAACAGAACAAAAAAATACAGCTGGGTTACACATGCAGTCACACATGTAATCCATATAGAATTGAATTGTTTGTGTCCATGTCTTTGTGCAGCTTATATTTGAACCCTCTCAGTGATGTGGGGAAGCAGTCCCTGTATGCCCGAGGTGTTTCCAGGAGCCACAGTGGCCAGCGGGTCAAAGTCCTGGGCTTCTGTCACCGAAGGGGCCGATATCTCCGAGAACTGGCATCCCATTCTCAGCGTGATACGACAAAACGCCTCATCCTGGGACCGCCAACGTGTCAAAGAGCAACTTAAGGTATACACATACAGCACAATATAAGAATAGAAATACCTATAAAACACTTCAAACCCTTTTTTAGCTCAGCTGTTTTGAAGAGAAAGTCAAGCTATTGTCATAGCTTTGTTGTATACTTGTGTAAAATGATAATAAAGTTGAATCGAATCGAATCTAGTAGCCTTGGTGTCCTCGGCTGCATTCGTTCCACAAAAACTTTAACGTTGGCCATATCTTGAGAATTATGTGACCTAGAATGTTCAAATTCACACCATAGATGTGTCTACTAAAAATCTCAGATGCGTTTGATTCTCAGCAACCTTTACCTGAAGGTAAAGCCGTAAAGTACTGTGCTTTTTAACTACTTATGTCTTCATCCAGTGGCAAGGCTCTAGTTTGGGTATCTTGAAACACTGGTGGGAGACGGAGTTGCCACCTTAATTGCCATTGCTCCCAGCCAAGGGTGACAGGAGTGACTGCAATAACTAGCATGGCATTTCATTCCTCAGTTTCATCAGGAAACTCTTTGCTCGAGTCACTCTGAAGGGGCTTCCAGTGCTAGCAGAGTTTATCCAGAATCAGTGTGGATTTGGTATCAACAAATCTACCATCAACATGGTGTTTCCCCTCAGACAGCTAACGGAGAAATGCACAGGCATTCCCGATTGGCCTGTTCAGCCACATCCAACGGCATACCAGAACCACCATCCATAGTTTCTGATGACTGATGGATGCCTACAAAGAGAAGATGATTACAAGCACTGGCCTCCACTTCTATAATGTAAACCATATTTTTTAAATTGCGACTGCAAGGTAGAAAATTAGTTATAAAATATAACACTTATGACAAGTTACAGTTAATGTAGGTCCATTAGTATTTGCACAGTGATGCAATTTTTGTAACTTTCTCTGTACTCAATCACATTTGAGTTTAAATTTAAAAACTCAAGATGCAATTGAAGTGCAGAATTAGCTTTAATCTAATTCGTGTTTAGGAATTTCAGCCATTTCTATACATAGTCCCACATTTTCAGAGGTTCAAATATAATTTGACAGTTGACCACCAGTTTCATCACCAGGTGAGGCCTGTTCCCTTATTATTCCGTGACAAATTAAGAAAGTGTTGAACTGGCATTCGTAGCTGTACAGTGGAACATTCAATATAAATAATGGAGACCGTCACTGGGATGAAAAAACAAGATAAATCTAACAGAGAGATAGTAAAAACTTTAGGAGCACCTAACTGTCTAGAAAGTTAAAGTGGATGATGGCATAATTAAGAAAAACCCCTTCACAACAACTAGTAAATTCACATTCATTCTACAAGATTGATTTAAAATCCACTGTGGTAGGGTACAGAGGCAAAATTTTAAAAAATTGCAATTGTTCTCATATTTAAGAAAATGTGTAAGTTTAAAAAAAATGCATTAGCTATGATCTGATAAGTATTGGTGAGTGCTATACTTCATCCAGGAATTTCAAGATGGATATAACATGGATATAGCACTTGAAATTAATTTTCAGATACTGACCAATATACTCGTATTTGAAATTTGCTCTTTGGTACAAATAGAATTTATGAGTGATCAGGGTGGAGATCTTTCATCCTCATCCACAATGCCTTCCCCTCAGAATTTGGCCCATGAGATGTCGAGCTTATCTTTGCTGTGGGTGCACTGTCAGTGCAGCAACAGTGCACACATGGTCTTTTACAGTAACACTAAAGCCAAAACTTGCCCAAGAATTCATTTCTGTGGTGTATATAGGCAGAAATATGTGCCTGTACACACTGAATTTCAATCATTTATATTTTAAGTTTAGATGTATATTTAAATGTAAATAACTGAGTGAAAGTTTTCAATTCAAATCACTTAATTTTAATTGATGAACTTAAATAGTTCTATTCAACATTTTAAGTTAAATTACATGCACTAAAAATGAATTTATTTATTCATTTGAAACAGTCTTTTCTGCTCCATTTGAAACCGAGTGTGATTTTAGAAACTGACTTCAGTTGCTCATGAACCCCCAGGGGTCATCAACTATATTTTTGCCCAAGGGCCAGAATTTTTCTCAGCAGACAGTGGGAAACCAGTTGACATTTGGTGGTGTAGACAATTAATACAATGAGGCAGGCGTGGAAGTAAAACTAGAGAGACAAGAGACAAATGATACCTAAACAAAACGGGAAGTGAGCAGCAATAACTAAACACGGAAATGCAGACACAGACCTAAACTAAACATAGGAGAACTGACAAAGAAGAAAAAGGGAAGTAACACTGAGGGAATATGATACACACAACAGTAACTGGAACTTAGCATTCAAGACTAAAACACTAAGGGAATGCGTGAAGAGGAACACCTAAACAATAAGCAAACTAAGAAGATATTTAATAAAAAACAGAACTTGAAAGTTCCAAAACAAAACACTGGGTCAAAGGATCAGTGGTACATATTTCTACCCTTTGGCATTAAGGGTATTAAGCTTTATCAGCAAAGTGAATGGAGGAATTTGAAAGACTAAAGATCCAGGTTAAGACCTTTTAACAGGGAAGCGTCCTGACTGTCAGACAGTACTGGTTTGGGGTAATGGTATACCGGCTTCTGAAGATACCACTGATCAACCATTTTGCATAATAAGGCTCCTCACTCATGAGAACAGGGCTCATTAGAAAAGGGGCCATAAGATATTAATTAGCTCTGCAGAATCAAGCTTGATGAATTTTACGTGTACAAAGACACTGAACTTAAAGATACTTTAACAAAAAAGGTCGATTGTCAGGCGTGTGCCAGGAAACCCAGTGTCCTTCTTGTTCCTCTTTGCAGGTCTTTCTCAAAGATCTGGAGTGGGGGCGTCAGCAACAGCAGAGCCTCTGGAAGAGGCTGCATTTCCGCAGGGTGGAGAAAGGAGTCCGGCAAACTCTAAAGGTGCTTGAGGACGATTTACTTCAATCTTCAAAGTAGAAGAAGTAACCCAAGAGGGGAACAGGAAATGAATGTCATTTAGGTTTGAAAAGAATGGATCCAGATGGGAAAGGGTGTGAGGTGTTCTGAACATTCAGCTGAATAACTTTTTTGTTCATTTAAAGTTGTTTTTAATGATTACTTTTTTGTTTTATTTCACAGTATGCATTAAAAATGGAATTTAATTTCCTTGCATTAGGAAGTACAGGAAAGAGACAGGTGAATGACACGTTTTTGTCAGTATTGTGTGTGGCTAATCAATGGGGCCATTGGGTTGCCTTGTGCGGAAGTCAATTTTTTATGTAACACCTTTGTCAATTTTTTTTTTTAACAAAATAAGGTAACAAGTTAAATTGCAGTAAAACAAACCATCAGCATGAAACAGAAAAAGGAATATTTTGAAAACACATGAATACTAAGCAAATGAGCTCCTTTCAGAATCCTTCCTGGTAATACATTATACAAGACCTGGTAAAATACTTTGCACAGTTACCCCTCATTTCTTTACATTTTACATCCAAGAAGCCAGATTTTCCAGTAATAGTTCTCCAGGCTTTCTCCAAATCTTTCAAAGCTTTCTTTGGACACTGGTTGCTTTTCCCCTCATTTTCAGTCCAGTCCTTGTACCTGACCATTTTCAGAGGAATGCTTTGTTTGGTTTTTGGGCCCCTTAACACAGACCTATAAATCATTCAAACATAAAAAAAAAGACACCCAACTCAAGCAATGAACTAGTGTTGTGTTCACACATAACAGACAACTTTGCAAAGAACTAATTTTATACTGTAATTTTAGGCACGTTGTTACTAGCAGCCTGTAACAAAAATACATTTCTTCCTATTTCTTTTGTTGAATCTATGAAAAATGCCAATAATAATAAAGTTTAACAGACATAAAATTGTATTTTTGCATAAGTAAAAGTGATTCCCAAAGAGCTATTAGCTGAAAAATTGGTTCTTTATTTGAGGAAACTGGACAAAAAAAAAGAGGTGGCAGGCCTTAAAAAATTTCTACTCTAGATGAACAGCATCTGAAAGTCATGCTAGTAAGTAATAGGAAAAAAATCACAGTGGAATACTATCAGTGAAGGATTGGCCTCCTGAGAGCCTGGGCCTCAACATTACTGAAGCACTGTGGGATCATCTTGACAGAGAACAGAACAAAAGGCAGCCAACATCCAAAGAAGAGCTTTGGAATGTCATTCAGGAAGCCCGGAGAACTATTCCTGAAAACTTCTTAAAGAAAAAACAAGAAATGTTGCGTAAGAAAGCTTGGGCTGTGTTGAAGAATAAAGGTGATAAATGAACTGGTTTTTATATATCAGTTTTCTACACAAAGGGCTTTATCCAGCATCTCATTTACTCATAGTCATCAAGCACTTTTTTCTACATCTAAGTGCTTTCTAGCTAACATTCACACACGTCCACACTCCGATAAACACATCTGGACCCATTTGGGGTTCAGTATCTTGCCCAAGGGTACTTTGGCATGCAGACTGGAGCAGCCAGGGTTCAAATCACCAACCTTCCAGTTAGTAGATGACCTAATCTATCTCCTGAGCCACAGTCACTCATTAAAGTGTAAGACTTTAAGACAGGGATCCTCAACCTCAGGCCTCGAGGGCCGGTGTCCCGCAGGTTTTAGATGTGTCCCTGATCCAACACACCTGAATCAAATGGCTGAATTACCTCCTCAGTATGCAGTCAAGTTCTCCAGAGTCCTGCTAATGACTTCTATATTTGACTCAGGTGTATTGAAGCAGAAACACATCTAAAACCTGCAGGACACCAGCCCGCGAGGCCTGGAGTTGAGGATCTCTGCTTTATGACATAAGTTCTGATGATAGAGATCCTAAACCTTTTCAAGATGTTTCAAAGGTGATGTTACTTGCTACATCACCATATTTTGATCAATAAATAATAAAGAATTTATTTGTGAACACATTTATAATAAACAAAATTAGATCATTAGCATATTATTGGTGGGTACTCACCAAAGTATACTGTGAGTGTGGTCTCATGTTTTACTGAAACATGGCTGAATCAAAACATCTCTAATGTGAATCTACCCGTTTCACCCTCCCACAGTCAGAGATGCTAAAGCTGGTGGCAAGAAAAAGGGTGGGGGTCTGGCTTTATTTGTGCACCAGAAATGGTGTAATCCTGCATGTGTCACTGTCAAGGAGAAGATGTGTGATATTGAATTGAATTGATTTTGAATTATTGGTAGGTGGTATGCGACTATATTATGTACCAAAAGAATTCAGTCATATCATAACAATACATGTGGAAGTTCCACGCAAGGTAACAGTCGAAGTTCCACGCGAAGTTCTCCATGAAAATGCTGCTAGGATACAGACTAAACATCCAGAGGCACTCTTCATAATTTCAGGCGACTTCAATCATGTTTCTCGCTCCTCCCACCTGACTGGATTCACACAGTTTGACTGTCCTACCAGAGAAAATAAAACCCTTGATCTGCTGTACGCAAATGTCACCAACCCTTGGCAGATCAGACCACAGCTTGGTTTTCCTCAGACATGTTACAAACCCTGTTTGCAGAGACAACCTGCAACTAAACACAGTCGTGAAATAGACACCTGTTGCTGCTGAGGCTCTAAGGGACTGCTTTGAATGCACAGATTGGAAGGTGCTGCTGGAAACACATGAGAACAGTATGGACACTGACAGGTTGATTGTATTACTGAGTACATCAACTTCTCTACAGACATAGTCATACCGACAAAGACTGTGCACTGTTTCCACAGTAACAAACCCTGGATCACAAGTGGCATAAAAGCAATCCTAAAAGCAGCTTTCAGAGATGGTGACAAAGAACGTCTCAAACGGGTGCAACGTGAGCTGAAAAAGAGATTGAAAATGACAAAAAGAAGATAGAAAAGAATGTACAACACAGCAACATTCATGAGGTGTGGAGTGGAATCAATACCATCTCCGGTTACAACAAAACAAACGACAGCCTCTTCAGTAGATTTGGCTCAGTGGTCACACCCACTTCCATTGCTGCTCTTTAGCCTTATTCTCCTCAACAGTAGCAATCTTCATTGCTACTCAGTCTTCTCCGCCACAAGTGTGCTTCTCTATGACAGCTTCTGCATCTCCTTACACCTCTAATTTGGCAGCTACGTCCCCCCCCCTCACACCTGTTCCTCCACCATTGTCTCTCTCACAAATACGGGTGAGATTGGAGCTAGGAAGACTGCTCTGGGAAGGCTGCTGGCCCTGATCATGTGTGTCCAAGGCTGTTTAAGAAGTGTGCTTCCCAACTGTGTCAACCTCTCTGCAGGATCTTTAATCTGAGTCTGCAGTTTGGGTGGGTGCCAATTCTGTGGGAAACATCCTGTATTGCAGTATATAAAATATACTATATAAAATAGTATATAAAATAAAGTGTCCAGCTGAATTAAATGACTACAGACCAGTGGACCTTACATTGCACATCATGAAAACCTTGGAACGGCTTATTCTACACCTACTGAGACATAAGGTCAAAGACAGACTTGATCCCCTGCAGTTTGCATGCAAACACATTGGAGTAAATGATGCTGCCATCTACATACTTCATGCTTTGTTTTCTGGATCACAGACTACTTGACAGAAAGGCCAGAGTTTGTCGGGTTGGGGAACTGTTTCTGGGACATTAATGTGCTGCACAGACACACACTGTCCTGGCTCCATTTCTTTTCACACTGTATACAGCAGACTTCAAATACAATTCTGACTCCTGCCACATCCAGAAACACTGGGATGACACTGCCATTGTGGCGTGTGTCAGGAAGGGACATGAATTTGAATATAGGGATCTTGTTAAAGCCTTCAGCGATTGTCAATGAGTCGGCCACGAACTCCTCTATACAAGTATTCTAGAGTCAAATATGAGGCAATCTGCCCAACAGCTAACACTTGCTAGTGAGTGAGTCAGTATGTGTGTCTGTAAGCCTTTAAAGGAGCATGAAGAAAAGTGAGCACTGAGGTTTGTCCTGTGCTTCGATGCAACATTTCCTGCCATAGAAAACACACATTCTGATTATGTACATGTTAGAAATGAACGTTAATCATTCATCCGGCCATTTATACATCCATTCATCCATCTTCTTTCACACGTCTGGGGCCTATGCAAATAAACCCAGACCTCCCTCTCCCCAGCCACCTCCTCCAGCATATTCGAGGGAACACTGAAGTGTTCCCAGGCCAGCGTGTCCTGGTCTGCCCCAGGTAGGGCATGCCCAGAACACCTCACTCAGGAGGTATATATTTTTACTGAAGTACAGAAGAACTTATTTAAAAAATATATTTTTTAATATTATTTTATTTATATTTTGTATGAATCTAAATCTGCAAAACAATGGTTCTTAAAATGTAGTCTTGTATACCCCATTGCCCCCTTTAGATTCACCCCTGCTTGGTGCAGGTATCACTGCCATATAAAATAGGACAACTGCTGCGAGCCTTCAGTGGGCTGCCTGATTTTATACAGTTGATCTGTATATTTAATTTTAACTTCTGTATCTTCACTGTAGATTTTTGTTGTAAAAAATAAATGGCCGAGGATAGGAGCAGCTACAAAATTCGCTTTTCTTCACTTTGGAACTTCTTGAACAGGTGGTTTGATGAAGGACTCATCCAGTTGTTTCCCAGCTTTTACTGGGGCCTACACCAGCTTAATGTTGTAATACCTTTCATTTACGCCTGTGCTCCAAAATATGTTTCTATTGCAGGTCTATTTTAATTTGCAAATGTGAGTGAATTGCTTGTGCTTACATCATGACAACTAATCAGTGGATTAAAAAAAGCATCAAAACAAAGAATTTGTGTTGAAAATTATTTTATAATTGAGTTATTCAAGTTACTTAATGAATTGTTGCAGCCCTAGTCCTTTTTGAGGGATCACAACGTTAGAGGAGATAAACTTTAACAGTGGTCTTTTCGAGTATGTTTGATTTTATTAATAAAAGATCAAAGATTATTTTTTAATTATTTTGTTACATGTTTCCAAATGCAAGTCATACATTAATGCTCTGTTTGTATAATAGGATTATGAGTGTGATGTTGGCTCTTAGTTTATCACCAGGTGGCCCAGCCCCTGCCTTCATTTGGCCTTCAGATTAGCTCAAGAACAGTGCTTAGAGAGCTTCATGGAATGAGTTTCCATGGCCAAGCAGCTGCAGTCCAAGCTTTACATCACCAAGTGTAATGCAAATGTTGGATATGGTGGTGTAAAGCACATCACAACAGGATCATAGAGCAGTGAAGACGTGTTCTCTTGAGTGACAAATCACACTTCTCCATTTAGCAATATGATGAATGAGTCTGGATTTGGCAGCCAGGAAAATGGTGCTTGCCTGACTGCATTGTTTCAAGTGTAAAGTTTGGTGGCGAGGAGACTATGGTGTAGAGTTGTTTTTCAGGAGTTGGGCTCAGGCCCTTAGTTCCAGTGAGAGGAACTCTTAATGCTTCAGCATACCAAACGTTGTGGGAGCTGCAAAGGGTGTGCCCATATTAAAACCCTATGGATTAAGAATGGGATTTTACTCAAGTTCATATGTGTGCGAAGGCAGACAAGTTAATATATTTGGCAATATAGTGTATCTTTTGAGAGATGAGTAAAGAAGAAACACTTCACTTTTTGATCACACTCATGCAAAAAGTAATGTTTTAAACCTAATCTTAAAAGTAGAGAGGGTGTCTGTTTCCTGAATCAAAACTGGGAGCTGGTTCCACAGAAGAGGAGCTTGAAAGCTGAAAGCTCTGCCTCCCATTCTACTTTTAAGCATCCTAAAAACCACAAGTAAGCCAGCAGTCTGAGAGCAAAGTGCTCTACTGGGGTGAGATTGTACTATGAGTAGTGATGGGCAAAACGAAGGCTTGTGAAACACTGAAGTGTTCGAAGCATTTGTGCCGGAATTGTATTGAAGCTTTGAAACAATCTGAAACTCATCTAACACATTGACACCTGCTGGCCACTGTGGTTATTGTCACGTCTTGGTAATGCTGCGTGATGAAATAATGACACAGACACGCCCTGCGCAAGTCCAAACAAAGCTCCTGATCATACCTGAGCATCAATAATTATGATCAGCACATGTTTTGGAGAAGCAAGGAGACTGTTAAAGGAGGCGAGCTGCAGTGAACAGAGCGCTTCAACAAATAGTTTTCTCTCTGTTAACATTCGTGAGGCTGTTTCACCTGCTTAGTAATTCAGTGGAACACACAATAATCCAATTCATAAAATATAAAATACTGTGAAAAGATGCTGTGTTTATTATGGTAACCACACAGCTGTCTTTGGGCTCAGTCGGCTTTATTTCTTGTCAGCCCTGGAAAAAATAAATAAATAAAAGTTTGGATGTTTTTGGTTGATTTTTAAGCTTTCTGGGAGTTCGTGTCATCAGGTTTTCACACTGTTAAACAAAGCTAGACGCTGGTGTAGCCTTTGGCTTTATTTTCTATTCATTTTAAAATAAGTGCTAAAGAAAAACACAAAATCTTTTCCTTTAAAAGAAAGGTTAAAAATTAAGTTTTCATGGGCTCATTCTGGCCAGTCTCAACAGTCTTTTTGACCTCTTCACACTGACCAATACAAACACTGTTTGTGAGATATTTATACCAGAAGCTGCAGTGGGGATCAAAAAGAAAAAAAAATCTAATTTGTCATGAGAATGGTTAAGAAATAGTAGGGGTCAGGTGCAGTGTGTGTCGGGCAGTGGCCAAGGGCGGAGGCCCTGGCAGACCAATCGGCACTGGCTATTGGGACATGGAATGTCACCTCTCTGGTGGGGAAGGAGCCTGAGCTAGTGCGTGAGGTTGAGAGATACCAGCTAGATATAGTTGGGCTCACCTCAACACATGGCCTGGGCTCTGGAACCAGTCTCCTGGAGAGAGGCTGGACTCTGTTCCAATCTGGAGTTGCCCTCAGTGAGAGGCGGCGAGCTGGGGTGGGTATTTTTGTATCCCCCAGGCTTGCTGACTGCACGTCGGAGTTTTCACCGGGGTACAAGACGGTTGTTTCCCTGCGCCTTGGGCCGGGGAACGGGTCCTGACTGTTGTTTGTACTTATGCGCCGAATGACAGTTTAGAATACCCACTCTTTAAGAGTCACTGGGCGGGGTGCTGGAGAGTGCTCCTTCCATTGTCTTGCTGGGAGACTTCAGCGCTTACGTGGGCAATGACAGTAAGACCTGGAGGGGCGTGATTGGGAGGAACGGCCTGCCCAATCTGAACCCAAATGGTGTCTTGTTATTGGACTTCTGTGCAAACCACAGGTTGTCCATAACGAACACCATGTTCGAACATAAGAATGTCCATAAGTGCACGTGGCACCAGGACACCCTAGGTCGCAGGTCGATGACGGATTTTCTAATCGTATCACCAGATCTGCGGCCGTATGTTCTGGACACTCGGGTGAAGAGAGGAGCTGAGCTGTCAACTGATCACCACCTGGTGGTGAGTTGGATCAGGTGGCGGGGGAAGATGCTGGACAGATCTGGTGCACCTAAACGTATTGTGAGGGTGCATTGGGAACACCTGGCAGAAGCCCCAGTCTGCGAGATCTTTAAATCCCACCTCCAGCAGAACTTCGACAGCATTCCGAGGGAGGCTGAGGACATTGAGTCTGAATGGATCATGTTCCACACCTCCATTGTTGACGCTGCTGTTCAGAGCTGTGGCTGCGAGGTGGTTGGTGCCTGTCATGGTGGTAACCCCCGCCCTGAGTTCCTGAAGGCTCTGGATGTTGCAGGGCTGTCTTGGTTGACATGCATCTGGAACATCGCGTGGAGATCTGGGCCGGTGCCACTGGATTGGCAGACCGGGGTGGTGGTCCCCATTTTTAAGAAGGGAGAGGGGGGTGTGCTTCAACTTTTGGGGGATCACACTCCTCAGTCTCCCTGGTAAGGTCTATGCCAGGGTGCTGGAAAGGAGGGTCCGCCCGTTAGTCGAACCTCGGATACAAGAGAAACAATGCGGTTTTCGTCCTGGTCATGGAACGCTGGACTAGCTCTTTATCCTCTCGAGGATATTTGAGTGTGCGTATGAGTTTGCCCAACCAGTCTACATGCGCTTTGTGGACTTGGAGAAGGCATTCAGCCGTGTCCCTTGGGGTACCCTGTGGGAGGTCCTGCGGGAGTATGGGGTGTCTGGCCTGTTGTTGCGGGCCATTCAGTTCCTGTACAACCGCAGTGAGATCTTGGTGTGTATAGCCGGCAATAAGTCGGACTCCTTTCCTGTGGGTGTTGGACCCGTTGTCACCGATTCTGTTCATAATTTTTATGGACAGAATTTCTAGGCATAGCCAGGTGGCGGAAGGCTTCCTCCTTGGTGGCCTCAGAATTTCATCTCTACTCTTTGTGGATGATGCGGTCCTGAGTGTGAAGCGGCTGGCATGAGAATCAGCACCTCTAAGTCTGAGGCCATGGTCCTCAGCTGGAAAAGGGTGGAGTGCCCTCTCCGGCTCAGGGAAGTGTTCCTGCCCCAGGTGGAGGAGATCAAGTATCTCGGGGTCTTGTTCATGAGTGACGGGAGAAGGGAGTGGGAGATCGACAGACGGATCGGGGCTGCGTCTGCAGTGATGAGGACGCTGCATCGGTCTGTCGTGGTGAAGAGGGAGCTGAGTCTAAAAGCAAAGCTGTTGATTTGCTGGTCAATCTACGTTCTTACCCTCACCTATGGTCACAAGCTCAGGGTAGTGACTGAAAGAATAAGATTGCAAATACAAGCGGCAGAAATAAGTTTCCTTCGAAGGGTGGCGGAAGGCTTCTTCCTTGGTGGCTTCAGAATCTATCTTAAAGATACGGTTAGGAATGCGGCCATTTGGGAGGGGCTCAGATTAGAGCCGCTTCGCCTCCATATTGAGAGGAGCCAGTTGAGGTGGCTCGGGCATCTGATTAGGATGCCCCTTGGCACCTCTTGGGTGAGGTGTTCCAGGCATGTCCACCAGGGAGGAGTCCCCGGGATAGACCCAGAACACGCTTGAGACATTATATCTCTCGGCTGGCCTGGGATCCTTGGGGTCCCCCCAGATGAACTGATGGAGGTGGCTGGGGAGAGGGAAGCCTGGATTTCTCTGCTTAGGCTGCTGCCCCCACAACCCGCCCCCAGATAAGCGTAAGAGAATGGATGGATGGATGGATGGATGGATGGATGGATGGATTTTTGCACTTTCGACCTTGGAAGCAGCAACAAGGTTGCAGAGGCAACAACACATGGCTTGGGCAGCAGTTGGATTAAGGTAAAACATAATCTTAACCAACATTTGGGAAAATAGGTTGGTGTGATCATAGCACTGTCATATTTGTGAGTTATAATCATAACACATTTAACGGATGTTGTTATATGTCATTAGGTTTTTGCACACCTTAGAGGTGACAGTTATCTTGACTGTAGCTACATATCAACATAGCTAGATGCAAAGAAAATCTTTTTGCTTTTGTTTTTTAAAAAACAATTTTTCAAATGCAACAGTGTGATGTCAGTAGGTGCTATTATTACATTTCAGACACACATATGCTTTTTTTCTTTCTTTTTTTTTTGGTAAACCTGCTTAAGAAATGGAATGGTGTGATCTGGACTGTGTGCCCACAACAACTTTGAACAAACAGAACTTGTTGTGGGTCCCTCTTACTGCTATCGGTTGAGAACAGACTACAAGGTCCTGCACCTGTTACTGCATTAGAACATGAAGTGATTTAAAAAAAAATTGTGGCACAATAAAAGACATAAATCTGCTTCACATCTGAATGATTTTTATTAAGATTCACAGTACACAGCATATGTGTTATGAATGGGCCTCAGGGCCTTAGGCCTGCCCAATAAAGTCACCTCCCCCCTCAGCTAAATTCTACCAATACACTACTGATACAATTTGGTAATGAAAAACGGAAAGACCCGTCCGTATCGACAAGAGATTTCAGTGCAAGCTCATTTCAGTTATTCGGTTCACAGTAGTTTAGTGCTTGTGCAGCAATCGTGGTGGCCAGCATGACTGAGGAGGACACTGTGGATGTGCATGTGGAAGTCAGATTTTGGGAGTTACCTCTTGTGTCTCTTTAAAACTTAAGAGTTCATTCATCAGCTTGTGTAGTTAGTATTAAAGCATGACCCAATTGAAAATTGAAAATCAAATGACATGGAAATGTGTGTCTACTTCTGCACCCTGAGAAAATGTCTCTCCTGTTTTTCAACTGCTTTGCCTCTGCAATCTAAGACAAATATTTTTGCACTTTTATAACAGTGGATATATTTTATGTGTACAGTATATGGTTCTACATATGCATAGTGGGTGGTTTTCTTTTTTTTGTTTGTTTTTTTGGAATCACAAAGTGACTTGAGCGCAATGATCCTCTGTCAAAGCTGGTTGCCCTTGCAGTTCATACGGTCTGCTGCCAACCCTGACTGTACATTTTAGTGCAGCTACACAGTAGAACATGTAAGTGTATTATTACAGTGCAATATTAAATACAATGTAAAACTTTATGATTTATGAGACCCCCCAACCAGTTGCAGCAGATGACTGTTCCTCCCTGAGCCTGCCAGAGGTTTCTTCCTGTTAAAAGGGAGTTTTTCTTTACCATGGTCGCACATGGGGGTCATTCTGACTGTTGGGTTTTCTTGGTAATTATTAAAGGGTCTTTACCTACAATATAAAGCACTTTGAGGCAACTGTTGTGATTTGGAGCTATATAAATAAAATTTAATTGAATTGAATTATAAGTGTCATGCTATGAGATGTAAAAATAAAGTGAAATACAAAATTGAAAAAGAAAAACTATTACAGTACAGTTAAATACTAAGCAAAATAAACTATATACAAAGTGTCTTTGCAGGGCAAGAGATGCAAAAATGTCTGCATGTATCACGGAGCCTTAGCGCAGTTGCTGAGAGTGCCTGAGTACCACATGTATGAATGCGAGCTTGAAGCCGTTCATAATTCTTGTTTGACGTGTAGGTGCTCACCACAAACAAGTTTTGAGAGATGCAGATGCACCTTAATTCTTCTGAGATGATCCTCATAAAGTTAGATGCAAATATGAAAAATGAATATTGTCCATATCTCACGATGGTAAAGAATCCTTTTACTATATCCTGGATCCAGATCACCACCAAAATTCAAACAAATGTTCCTTTTACCACCTCCCACAAACAACCCCCAATTTATCCTGCTGACAGACAGACCAGCACAACATAAATCTCCCTCCACCTATCGGTGGGCAAGGTGAAAAAAAAAAAGATTTATTTGGTCCTTCACAGCAAACAGCAGCAGTGGCACGGTGTGTCGTCTTTTCCATCGCAATGTGTCACACTTGTCTCATAGGTGTTCTGTGCTAGGGAGTAAATGTTTAACCTACATTGCCACGGAGAAAGGAGTCACCCTTTCAGTTTTTTATTGACCATCTGTGAACTTTGTCCATCCAGTATGTCTTAGTCTGAGCAGGACACAGGACTTTATGACGTCCTCAACAGGTTGGATATTTTAATTTCTGCTTCTCAAACATATGATGTTTCACGATTTGAATATTCAAATAGGCACTCATGCACTCCTTAGTCGTGTCATAATTCTCCTGTGTGAAATGTCATAGCTGTGGTGATACTTTTGTGCTGAGTTTGATGGTAAGGTTTTTATCTGATTGTTTTTTTGGTGGCTTGTAGCAACAGTTTGGTTGACTGTGTGTTCCAAATGCTATGTTACTTTATTGGAGTCAGTATAACCACACACTGACTATTTTCTTGTCTTGGCCTTTTATAATTTGAAAAAAAAAAATCCACAGCGAAAACACTATTGTATTTAACTGCTGTGCACACACACACACACACACACACACACACACACACACAAAGAGAGAGAGCTGTCTCCGAGTTTCCCTTATCACAGAGTTGATTTTGAAGGATATTGTGAAATATTCATACAAAAGACCAATGTCCAATGTTTCTGGGAGCTCATTTCCACTACATTTTCTTGAGAATGAAAAATGCTTAATGACCTGAAGAGAACTGAGAATATGATTGCGCTGGTTTGCACATTAATAAAGTTAATCGTTTAAGAGCTCAAGACTAACCCAGCCACATTCTGTCATTCATAATCTGAACTTACTGTGCAATTGCAAAACCGGTATAGCATGCATGTTTTGTTCAAAACCCTGATAGTCTAAAGTTTTTGAGTGGTCAGTAAGAACAGAAAAATGATGCATAAATATCAGTACTGCAGCTTCAGTCCATCTTTTATCTGATTCTTTAACTCTTAGGAATTCTGCTGGTGGCATGGAACATCATTCTTCCTAAATTTATTCCCTGATTTGGTGTTCTGATGATTGTGGTGGAGAGCACTGTCTAATACATCAGTACAAAATATATAAGGGTTCAGTTTATTTCCCCAATTAAAAAATTTGGGATGCAGTGCAAATAAAAACAGACCACAATGATTTGCAAATCTCACAAACCCATATTTTATTTGCAATTGAACATGAACACACATCAAATCTTTAAACTATTTCTACGACTAAATTATATTACTATAATGTAATGACAGCAAAGTGTGTTAAAAAAGTTGTGACACGGGAAACAAAAGACTGGAAAAGTAAGTGGTGCTAAGAAGAAACGGCTGGAGGAACGCTTATTTGGCAGCAGGTCAGTAACATGATTGGAAATAAAAAGAGTAAATTAGAGATGCTAAGTTTCTCAGAAGTAAAGATCGACAGAAGTTCACCAATCTGAAAAAAATTGCATCTACAAATTGTGGAAGAAATTCAGAATAATGTTCCTCAATGTAAAATTGCAAAAACTTTGAAATTTAATTATCATACATCATATCATCAAAAGAGTCAGAAAATCTGGAGAAATCTCTGTGTGGAAGGGACAAAGCCAAAAATCAATATTGGACATCTGTGAACTTAGGGCTCTCTGGCAGCACTGCATTAAAAACAGACATGATTCTGTCATAGAAATCATTGCATGAGCTCAAGAACTCTTCCAGAAATCACTGTTTGTGTCCACAAATGCAAGTTACAGCACTATCATGCAAAGAGGAATATGTGAATACGATCCAGAAACATTGCTGTCTTCTCTGGGCAAAAGCTCATTTAAAATAGGCCGAGGCAAAGTGGAAAACTGTTCTGTGGTCAGACAAATCAAAATTGGAATTTTTGGGGGTGAAACATGGATGCCATATCCTCTAGAGAGAGGAGAGTGACCACCTGACTTGCTTTGAGCACTCACTTTAAAATCCTGCATCTCTGATTATACAGGGTCAATCACTGCTGAATTGTCAGCTTGCAGATCTGGAAAGGCACCATCAATACTTATATATACAGGTTTCACTGAACTCCTCAGAGCGACCCATTTTTTCACAAGTGTTTGTAGAAGCAGTCTGCATGCCTAGGTGTTTGATTGTATAAACTTGTGACCATGAAAGTGACTGGAACACCTGAATTCAATGATTCCGATGTGTGAGTGAATACTTTTGGTGATATAGTGTAGCTCAGATTCAGCTTGATAGCGCTGAATTCAACAGCACTTCCATACTTGTCTATGTCAGCAACAAAAAAAGCACCAACTTCTTTTTAGTGGTTAGGTATACAGCATTTAATCACTGGCCAACCCTAAGGTAGCAACAGCAATATCTTTCTATAGCTCTTTCTGATCCAGAAACAGCAGCTACTTCATCTACAGTAAGAAGATGTGCTGCTGTAGACGACCTATGTATTTTGTTGACAGGTCATATTTTGTGAAAAGAAATGAGACCTACCTTTGTGATGATGACAGAGTACACCTGTAAGTCCATGTTGTTATGGCTGCAGGACGATAAAGACATTTACATGTTAGACGGGTATCTAATTCTGTGACTGTCTCTCCCTTAGGCTGCACAGCTGCAATGGAATTTCCACAGTAAGTTCAGCTTTTAACACACTGCAGGCTTTAATACTGTGTGATGAACATAAGCCGCTCATTCTTGCACTATGTTGTTGCAGGTTGTGTTCAAATAAATACATAATATTTAATTCCTTCTCCAACCCAGCTAGTTAAAGCACATGCAGCAGTCACGCCACATAAATGCCAGTCGCTTTTTAAATTTTCCAGTCACAGTGGGCGCGGCTGTTTGGTTTCAAAAGTGCTCATCAGACTGAAAATTGTCAACAATGACTCTCTGTATAATTCATTAGCTTTGCTGTTCAATAGATTTGCTGTCTTGTGTTGCCATTATCATGCAGTGATTACATAAATTTGATCATTTTATTTTGGATAAATACACTAGTTGTGCAATCACCAGCGTGTTCTTCGTAATTCTGCCTCATCGTTTCTGGTTAAACGGCACCCACTGCCTACAAGAGCTCCCAAAATTGAACATCACTGATGTTCAAGGGATTTGCAGGGAGACGTAAACCTCTGCCAGCAAATTGGATAAAGGATTTACATTATATGCTGCATCATATATACACAACTACGAAGGTAAGAAAATAGCAATTAACTGACAAAGTAATGGTAGCAAATGCAAACATTAAGTTACTCTTCTATGTGCTTCTTTCATTGTTAATTATCTATAACATTACCTCTCAGCATGTGTTCTTAAACAGGGTTTTGTGTTATCCTGAACTATAGTTGGAGTTTTGATAAGAAATGTCACTCTTGTTGTTAGCCATTGCTATAATAGTGTTAGATAGTTAGCTATCTAATGCTAATCTTGATGCATGTGAGTAAACATTTTTAAGATGTGTTGATGTGAGTAATACAAATATAATGCTAACTGGACTTGCATCTGTGACTTTATTCAGTGCCCAGTAAAGACTTCTGCTACAGATCAGTGAGGAAGAGTGAGGAAGAGTGAGGCACCACACAGACTCAGTGCACACAGGAAGCTGTAATTCGGTTCAGTTCATTCCTAAAGGCCCACCAACTTGAATGGTTTGTCTCCCTGCTTTAGCACCTTAATTTGACTGGTCAGATATTTTGATCAGTGTGTGTTTGGGTGATCAGAAACAAATTTACATTAATACTGCTAATATGCACCAAAGGTGTTACAGTTATCAAGTTGCTAGTTACCAGAGCTCTGCAGACTGCATCATGAAGGGAAGAAGGCAGACAGCAGACATGAGAAGAGGCGCTGAGACTGATGGAGCGCTGAGATGGAGCCTGTATTTGATACAGGTATACCTGTATTTGATACATGTATACCTGTATTTTACCTAATCAAAAAAAGAGGAAAGGCTTCAGGCTGGCTTGTATAACAATGATTGACATTTGCGATGCAGACATTTTTTGCATTTGTTTCAACATTTTACTTTTGTGTGAAATCAGTAAAGTGTTATTTTAGCAATGTATCAGTTGAGTTTTTAATTTATGGAGAACTTAATTACATATTAAGCAGAGGTGGCAAAAGCACAGACACTTGTATTAAAAATACTCTGGTAAAAGTATTTAGATTTTCTTTGTGTACAGGCTGAGCTCAGTTTAGCTGTGCTTCTAATGATGACCTGAGGTTTACTGTTCTTGGTGGCTTTACACAACTGAATTCAACAAGACATAAAGAAATGATAATGATGTAAGGGACAAAGGAACAAAGATGTATCTGTCATGATTCTGCGGCCCAGTGTTTTGTGTTTTGTACTTTTGAGTTTTTCTTCAGTTTTTGTCCTTGGGTTGTTCATGGTTTCATTCCTAACCTTTATATTCCTTTATGTATTCTATTTTGTGTTCTTGTTACTATCTGGGGTTTAGTTTTCATTGCCTGCCTCATGACCGCTTGTGTCTTGTCTGAGTGTCTGTGTGTTTGTATTCCTTCTGTGTGCCTGCTTCCTCATGTTGTGCTAAGTTCACGTTTGTGTTATGCTTGGTCTTTCCTGTTTTATTTTGACAGTCTCTTGTTCCGTGTTTGTTCTGTTCAGTTTTGCGTCATGTGTTCCCTTTTCAGCTGTTTCCAATTGTCCTCATTATCTCTTGTTTATATATTGTCTGGGTTTCGCCTTGTCCTTTGTCACATCATCGTTAGTGCTCGTGCAAACTGTGTGCTCTTTCCTGTGTTTTCCCTTTTGTTTGTCTAAGTTTTTTATTATGGATTTTCTCCTGCCTTGACCTTGGGATTTTGTATTTTTGTATATTCAAGTAACTTCAGCATTAAACAGCACTTCTAGTTAAGTTTTGTTGCCATGTTTCCTGCATTTGGGTCCAACCCTGCCAGCCATACAGTCAACACATACAGTATCTTGCCTGATTTTTTATCCCATACACTGACAGTATACTGTTTATACTCTCTTTGTACTGATGGTATACAGTTGGTATCAGTGAATCAATCTAAACATCATCAGCTTAATGAACTTCTCTCTCACTCTTTTCTCTCCCTGGAAATACTCCGACAGCAGCTGGGCCTTTAGCTCGCAGACACACTGTGACAAACTGCATATGAACAGTTTGCGCGCTTACGGATATTTGTTCAGCTGTTAGAAACATTGCATTTGGAATTACCTGCCACAACACATTACTCCCTTTATAGTCGCTCTGTAGTGCTAGCTAGATGCTAAGTACTGAAGCTCTGCACCCTTTCTGGATCATTCTGACCCACTTTAACCCTTGAGTACAGCACAATAAATGATGCATAAATTATATGGTTTTGGCTCTTTCACCTCTTTGCAAGCCTTGGTGATGGATACACTGAAAAGATAAGATAAGATATCTTTACTGTCGTTGCACAATACAATGAAATTTTGTTGGAGCCATCCTCCAGGCGTCGACATAATAAATACAGATAGAAATAAGAAATATAAATAGGATAAATAAGGATCTGGTAAGGTGGAGCTATAGTGTGTTGGGTTTGATATTGTCAGTGTTCAGTAGTGTGACAACTCTGTGGTAAAAACTGTTTTTCAGTCTTGTGGTTCGGGCGTACAGTGCCCCGTAGCGCTTTCCAGAAGGCAGTGGGGTGAAGAGGCAGTGTCCGCGATGTGTGCTGTTCCTTATTATGACTGTGACCCGCCTGGTGCAGCGGGTCCTGTATATGTCCTCTAGTCTGGGGAGCTGGGAGCCGTGATCCTCTCAGCAGTCTTGAAAATGTGCTGGAGAGCTTTCCTGTAGTCTGCAGTGCAGCTAGAGTACCATACTGAGATACAGTATGTGAGGACAGACTCAATGGCTGACCTGTAGAAGCTCAGCAGCTGTTGCGGGAGTTACGCTCTCTTCAAGTACCTCAGGAAGTGAAGCCTCTGGAGACCCTTCTTGACAGTCAATGAGGTGTTGACAGTCCAGGTCATGTTGTGGCTGATGTTGACCCCGAGGTACTTGATGCTCTGCATGACCTCCACTCTCTCGCCACTGATTGTGATTGGGCGATGGACGAGGGGCCTCAGTCTCCTGATGTCCGGGATCAGCTCCTTCGTCTTTGCTGCATTGAGGATCAAGTTGTTCTCTGGGTACCTCTCAAGAGCTCAGTGAATTTCAGCATGGTACTGTGATAGGATGCCATCTGTGCACAAGTCCAGCTGTAAAATTTCCTTGCTATTAAATACATGTATTCCACAGTCAATTATTAGTGGTATTATAACAAAGTGGAAGCAATTGGGAACAACAGCAACTCGGCCATGAAGTGATAGGCCACGTAAAAAGATGGAGCGGGGTCAGCAGATACAGAGGCGCATAGTAAACAGAAATCACCAACTTTCTGCAGAGCTTCATGGAACGGGTTTCCATAGCCAAGTGTTCTCTGGAGTGATGAATCACACTTCTCCATCTGGCAATCTGATGGATGAGTCTGAGTTTGGTGGTTGCCAGGAAAATGGAACTTTTCTGACTGCATTGTGCCAAACTAGGGAGATTAAGAATGACAAGTGGAACAACATTGTCATCACTTATGTGGCAGGCTTGTCAGAGAAACTCAGAAGAATCTTCTCCAAGCATGACATCCCAGTATACCTCAAACCTAGTCACACTCCAAAGCAAAAACTGGTCCATGCCAAGGACAACACCCCCAAACACAAGATAAGGAACATAGTGTATGCTGTCCAGTACAGTGAAGAGTGCTCAGACCTCTACACTGGAGAAACCAAACAGTCTCTTCACAAACGAATGGCACAACCTAGAAGAGCCCCCTCGACTGGACAAGACTCAGCTGTACATCTGCATCTGAAGGAGAAAGGGCACTCTTTTGGGGATGCCAATGTTCACATTTTGGACAGGGAAGACAGATGGTTTGAAGGAGGAGTAAAAGAAGCCATCTATGTCCACTGTGAACAACCATAACTGAACAGAGGAGGTGGATTACACCACCAACTTTCCCCCACTTACAATGCTGTCCTGAGCTCCCTCCCAAGGCACCTCAATCCCCCTTCACACCTTTCTTCCAGTGATCTCAATATGCCACTTGATACAATGGAGCGAAGTCCCAAATTGGTTTCACCTGAAACCACTCATTGTAATGACCCACGCCTCCTTTCATACCTTGGTGCATGTGATTATGCACATGAACAATGGTGGGCCACAACCACCTCCAGGGGACTATGCCCACTGGGGTTTAAATACCTGGGTCTCTCCACCTTTTGTTTTGAGAGGGCCTTTTGGATGAGAGGGGAAACGTCTTCAAGAAACAAAAGAAGCCCAGTCGCCTTTTTTCAAGCTCGAGAGACTACTATGACTTGGATGACGACAACCTACACAGATATACTTCTGACAGCAATTATAGTGTCCCTTAGTTGGTATGCAGTGAACAAAGGATATTTGGTTTACTTGCTGTTTATCCAGAACAGTACACAGGCTACTGTGTGTTATAGCCAGCACCAAAACAACAAAACTGCTACCTTTAATAATCTTTCCTGAACTTGCTCTCTCTCTCATCTATGGCACACATGCACTGCAGTTACTCTCACCCAGCATCTCCAGCTCTTAGCAAACCACAAGCATGTTCTTTTACACATTCATGAACAGTCAGTGAATCCCATTGCTGCAGTTTAAGATTGTCTCTGCTTTAACTAAATGGCAGTTCTGAACACAACATCCAGCCCATTACAATACAAAGAGCTGAGGTGAGAAATAGTATTAAAAACAATGCAAAGTGTCCACTGCAGCCACTATCTGTAGTTTTAATACTGTTTTTTAAAAAATTTATATTTGATGCTTTTTTGGGGGGTATTTTATGGCTTCTCCCTTTCCTGGTGAATTCTCCTGTTGCATCATCCATGTCCAGCAGCATTCATTTGTGATTTTGGAGGGCTGCAAGGTTTGAGTTGGGTGAAAACCTCTTACTGTATGCTGTCTGTAGGGAAATACACATGCAAACATACACGACTATGGTACCATAAATTATGCATAATGCATTGTGAGTTCTAACTGCTAATCTAGCTAACACATTAACGGTAGGAACTACAGAATGAGGTTTAATGTTGTATAGTACCATAGTATGTTAAGATGAAAATATTTAATAATATAATGAAGTAGCTGTATTTACCTTGCTTTGATGAGCCATCAGTCACAGTAAAACCATTACCAGGGATCAATGACTGTAGTCATTGCCAGATATCATTAAAAGGTCTTCGTTTTTGGATTTCTGGCTGGCTAGCTGCAACAAAGGTGTATTGTTGCTTTCCTTGGGTATTTAATAAACTTCCATCAAGGATCAAATCCTTACACATAGCCCAGTAAGGTGCAAAAACATAGCTGGAACAGTCCATCAAAATACACTTAACAGTTTCTTCATGTGCATTTTCCATCTGACGCTTCTCCACTTCGTACCAACCCATAATTCAATCTACAGTGCCCTAGTCTTAGCCCGATTTAGATTTCTTTGGTGTAAGTGGCTGACATCATTGCCAGCATTTATGGTTGTGTATTATCTGTTAATTACTTTCTGGTTGTATCCCAGTGTTTTACATGTAGCGCAAGCTACAACAGAAACAAACAAGAGCACAGCTGAGTGGGTGCCAACAGTTGGTTGTTTTGGATGTAACAGGCTGGGTAGGGGGGCTAATTTTGTTAAAATGTATTACAGAGTTATGGGCCTTGGTCAGCATGTAGTCCCTTTGATAGTGAACAAGTGTGTAAAGTTTGATGCATCTAGCTTGAACAGTATGCATCTATGGTGTAAATTTGAACATCCTAAATCACATTGTTCTTGAGTTATGGCCACTGTTAAAATTTTTCTCGAATGCCAGACAAGGCAATTACAATAGCTCGACTTCAAAACAGCATTAACAGAATTAATAAAATGCCGGACTCCGTTGTCCCTACTTTTTGTTGTGGTCATTTTTTTTCAAAACTAAGCATATTTTTATATAAGTACAAGGAAGTTTTTCCACTTCCATGTACATCCCCTCACCTCCATTCCAGTTTGATAATTCAATTAAATTCAATTTTATTTATATATCGCCAAATCACAACAGTCAAGGTGTTTTATAGTGTAATGAAAAAAGACCCTAAATGCCAGTCCATTCCATTTCTGAGCTGTAAATAAATGTAGTTATTTAAATATTCAGTTCAATTTTATTTATATAGCACCAAATCACAGCAAACAGTCGCCTCATGGTGCCTTATTTTGTAAGGTAAGATTCATACAAAAATTACAGCAAAAACCCAACAATCAAAACAACCCCCTATGAGCAAAAACTTGGTAACAGTGGGGAGGAAAAGCTCCCTTTTAACAGGAAGAAACCTCCAGCAGAACCAAGCTCAGGGAGGGGCAGTCCTCTAGTAAGGAAAATGTATGTATACTTTCTGTATGACAGCTTCCAGTGTTACAGGCACCCTGCCAACAGTGAGAGGACATTCTGCTGTAGACAGACATTCTCTGTGCTAGTTTTTTTTATATGTAAATGTATTGTATGCTGTTTACTTTGGCATGTAAAAAGGACTTTCATGTCTCCTTACTTCAGTTTTACCTTTAATCCAAGGGAAGGGATTGATAACCCAGCTTTGGTCTTGACTGATGATCCTGGTAAGGTCTGATACACATATCTTTACAGACAGAACTTTTCACAGCTCCTCACTTTTTCTTACAGCTGATGATTTTTTTTACATGTTTGCAAAGCCAGATCCAAGCATGGTGCCCAGATTGTGCCAGCTGAAGCGTACTGAGGGCCAAAGCTTTGGCTTCCACCTGCGGATGGACCCGAACAGCCAGGGTTTTGAGATTACAGATCTGGATCCATGGAGTCCTGCAGAGCACAGCGGTCTCAGGGATGGAGATCGAGTTCTGGAGGTGAATGAGGAATATGTGATCAACATGGACTTCTACAGGGTCAGTATGAAGAATCAATGCACTATTTGCTGTCCAGAGCTGTGAACATCTCCTGGACTTATTTGTATAGAATATTGCTTTATATTTATGATGCTTGGTGTGATGGCGGTTAGTTGTGCTTAGTCACAACAAGAAGGGTCTGGGTTTGAACTCGAGGGGGCTTTCTGTTAGTACAGTTGGTACGGAAAGTATTCAGACCCCTTTAAATTTTCACTCTGTTTCATTGCAGCCATTTGCTAAAATCAAAAAAGTTCATTTTATTTCTCATTAATCTTGATGCCCCATCTTGACAGAAAAAAAACAGAAATGTAGAAATTTTTGCAAATTTATTTAAAAAGAAAAACTGAAACATCACATGGTCATAAGTATTCAGACCCTTTACTGTGACACTCATATTTAACTCCCATGCTGTCCATTTCTTCTGATCCTCCTTGAGATGGTTCTACTCCTTTATTGGAGTCCAGCTGGGTTTAATTAAACTGATTGGACTTGATTAGGAAAAGCACACACCTGTCTATATAAGACCTCAGCTCACAGTGCTGTCAGAGAAAATGAGAATCATGAGGTGGAAGGAACTGCCCGAGGAGCTCAGAGACAGAATTGTGGCAAGGCACAGATCTGGCCAAGGTTACAGAAGAATTTCTGCAGCACTCAAGGTTCCTAAGAGCACAGTGGCCTGGTTTAAAGAATCAATGTTAAGACATATTTTTGTGTATTTGTGCCAAAGGTCTACAAATTATGAAGACCAAAGTCCACACCAAATCTGCATTCAGACACGTGGACAAGGTCAAGAAAACCTGCTGAAGTTCAAATCAAGCATCAGAATAGGGAAGAAAGGTCACTGAACATGGTGTGGCTGTTGGTTCAAAATGGGCTGGTCTTAGTACTTTAGAAACTGCTAATCTACTGGGATTTTCCCATAACACAGCCACCTCTAGGGTTTACAGAGAATGGTCCAAAAAGAGAGAAAATATACAGTGAGCAGCAGTCCTCTGGGAGAAAATGTCTTGTTGATGCCAGAAGTCAGAGGAGACTAGCCAGACTGCTTCAAGTTAATAGGAAATCAGTAGTAATTCAGATAACTACTCATTACATCCAAAGTATAGAGGAGAGCATCTGAATGTGGAATGCAATAGGTTATTAGGGTAATCCACAAAGCAGATGAACTACAGCAGCAGAAGATCAAACCAGGTACCACTCTTCTGTTCTCCAAATTTGGAGACTACTACTAACAAGATGAAACTAATGAAGTGTCTGTCAGCTTCATAGAGAATTAGTTTTGGTTGAACGGGTTAGTGCAGACCACTTAATGGCTCCTTCCAGTGTAGGTAAATGTCTTGTGTGCTTCTTGTAGGCAAACTGATATGAAGGAGTGTTTTACATGAGAACTCTTGCAGTTCAATTAAATATTATCAATCTATCTTTATTAAGTGGCTATGTGCCACAGGCTTCTAATAATTAAACTTTTGCATAAAAAGGCATCACTTGACCCAGCTAACAGCTAACTGATCATCTGCAAAGTAACGATTTATTTGAAGACTTTCAGTCAGATTTCAGAATTCTTCACAGTACAGAAACAGCATTAGTGAATATTACAAATGATCTTCTTATGGCGTCTGACAGTGGACTCATCTCTGTGCTTGTCCTACTAGACCTCAGTACAGGATTCAATACTGCTGACCATAATATTTTATTACAGAGATTAGAGCATGCCAAAGGTATTAAAGGTACTGCACTGCAGTGGTTTGAATCATATTTATCTAATAGACTCCATTTTGTTTGTGTAAATGGGGAGTCTTCTTCACACACTAAGGTTAATTGTGGAGTTCCACAGGGTTCTGTTGTAGGACCAATTCTATTTACACTATACATGCAATATTATTAGAAAGCATTGTATACATTTTCATAGTTATGCAGATGAAGACATAAAGGCCATGATTTTTGAATTTTCTGCTTCTAAATTTAGATAAAACTGAAGTTATTGTAGTCAGCCCTACAAACTATAGAAACATGATGTCTAACCAGATACTCTGGATGGCATTACCTTGGCCTCCAGTAACACTGTGAGGGATCTTGGAACTATTTTTGACCAGGATATGTCCTTCAATGCACATATTAAACAAATATCTATGACTGCTTTTTTGCATTTGTTCAATATTTCTAAAATTAAAAACATCCTGTCAGCATGATGCTGAAAAACTAATTCATGCATTTATTACTTCTAGGCTGGACTATTGTAATTCATTAGTATCATGCTGTCCTACAAGCTCCCTGAAAAGCCTTCAGCTCATTCAAAATGCTACATGGAGAGTCCTGACAGGTACACGAGAGAGAGCATATTTATCCCTTCATTGACTCCCTGTTTAAATCCAGAATTGATTTTAAAATCCTTCTTCTTGCATACAAGGTCTTGAATAATCAGTCCCCACCTTATCCTAAAGACCTCATAGTACCATATCACCCCAATAGATCACTTCGCTCTCAGACTGCTGGTTTACATGTGGTTCCTAAAATACTTAAAAGTAGATTCAAAAACAGAGCCTTCAGCTTTCAGGCCCCTCTTCTGTGGAACCAGCTTCAAGTTTGGAGACAGACACCCTTTCTATTTTTAAGATTAGGCTTAAAAATGACCTTTTTGATCAAACTTATGGTTAGGGCTGTATCAGGTGATCCTGAACCAACCACTGCAATAGGCCTAGCCTGCTGGGAGGTTCCCATGAAGCACTGAGTATTTCTTTTTCATTCACCTCTTTTCACTCTGTTTATACCCCACTCTGCATTTAGTTATTAGTTATTATTAATCTCTGGCTGTCTTCAACAGCATGTATTTTGACCTGTCTAGGGGGCCGTTTTGACTGTTGGGTTTTCTCTGCAATCATTGTATTGTCTTTGCCTTGCAATATAAAGTGCCTTAAGGCAACTGTTCATTGTGATTTGGCACTACATAACTTTAACTTTAAATTAAATTCACTTCAGTTTTAAAGTAAAATACAGCAGGTGATAGAAACATTATCGGGACAGTCATAAACTATGATGATTTGTTTGTTTTTTGTTTTGTTTTAGGTGATTCTGCTATACAGAAGAAGAGTAAATTAACCAAGTCTCTGATTTGCTCTGTAATTATCAAACAGGTTGTGAGAAAGATCCAGTTCTGTGGCTTACACCTATTTCTTCTGGTGCTGAAGAGGGAAGATTATGAATTGGTAATGTATAAGGATGACCAATCTTTCCCTTAACTATCTTTTATTAAAATCCGATGTCTTGTTGGAAACCAGTGATCACAATGATGGATCCTGTCCCCTTGACAAGAAATAATGTGTGCCTGGGCTTGGCAGTACCATTTATATCAGGACTTCTTGTTATGAAAACATCAAAAGTAGGCAACAGACTTGTGTTCTAGTGCTACAACACACACATGTGTCATGGTCCTGGGCCGGTGGCCCAGTGTTCTATGTTTTTGTATTTAGGTCTGCGTCCTTGTCTTGTGTCAAGTCTGCGTCTCTGTTCCCCTGTGTCACTTCCTGTTTTCTTTTGACAGTCTCGTGTTCCTTGTGCCTTGTGTTTAGTTTACTTCCCCCTGTATCGATAGGTCCATTTGTTTCACCTGTTGTCCCCTGGTGTGTTCACTTGCCCTAATCCCCTTGTGTGTATTTAAGCCCTTGGTTTTCCTTTGTTCTTTGTTCGGGTCCTCGTCTGTTCATCTGTGCGATGTCGGCTGTGTGTTCTGTTTTTGAAGTTTTGAGTGTTTTGAGTTTAGTTTGGTGTGGTTTGTGTAGCTGGCCCTGCCCAGCCGTTTAAATAAAAGAGTGTTAAACACATGTCCGCTCTCGTCCTGCGTCCTGCTCTGGGGTCCTCCCTGCCTTGCCTGCACCAGCCGTGACAACATGAGAAACTTTCCACCCAACCTCACTGTTGTTGATTGCTGATGGGGATTAAAGTTTACATAAGAAACTCTTGCAGTTGTGTGTGCATAACCATACAATATCATCACCCTCCTAAAATAATAGTCTGAGTAATTTTTTTCCAGTTTTTTAAGAAAACACAAAAAATGGAACCAAATATTTAAAATATGATTTAGGCAAAAAAAAAAAATACGATTTTTGTTAAAAGATTATTTAGGCCATTATTTTCAGAGGGTGATGATATTAACACTTTGCAAGATGTGTCACACTTGCAACCACCAACTGATGCCTTACAACATATGGTTGAAGCTTTGAAGGGTTGTAGGGTATTGTAACCAAAACATGATAATTAAAAGCCAAGCTATATTCTTACCCTGTCCTTCAAATGTGTACAGTCACTACTACATCAGATTTGCAGATGCCAAAATGTCATTTTGAGACCTGCTGGGCACAGAATGGCATGCATTATATATATAGAAAAACTAATGTGAATGTAGTGTTGAAGCATTTTAAGTGCTCATTTTGCTAGTGAAGAAAACAGCATAAAATGTTTTTATATAAAGTTTACTGATAATGAAGATGGGAAGGGTGATGGATAAGTGATGGGCATCTAGACCAGAAGCTGCTGCCTCACTGAGTACTGCCAATAGTTTCTGGGCTTGGCAGATCCATAACAACTATGAGAGAGGTCAACACACACACACCTTTTTTATACTAGTACCTGTTTGGCACGATTCGACTCTACTTTACTTTACTCAGTTTCATTTGTCCGAAAGTCCCATGATATTTGGATGTCTCTTTGAATGTGACACAAACACAAATGGCCACTCTTTCTAGCTTCTCTCATCAGCCACCAAGTACAAAAATGTTTGTCTTGGTTATTGTGTATCCATTTCCATCATTGGTGGGTTTCCAAAATGGTGGGTTTGATTCTTGTGAAGGAATTGCTCTCATGACTCATCTAGTGATATCACTGCCTGGCCAATCAGTGGCATGCATTCTGTTGACATCATATTTTTGACTTGACTCGGCTCACTTGCAACTCCTGCTGAGTTGGCACTAAAAAAAAAAAAGCCTGGTACCATGTACTACCACTTAATGGGAATCCCTAAAAAACTGAGTTAGTTGAGTTGAAACACGCTGTGTAGGTACTAGTAGGAAAGAGAACGGTAAGATGTGACATTTAAATGACAACAGGTGTGTAGAGCAGGTAGGTATTTGACAGGAGAGTGTTTGAGTTGGGGTCCTGCTCCTAAACTTTTGATGAATGCATCTCCAATTAGACTAGAGAAGCGATATATATGCCACTGCTGACTAATGATAGTGCTGTTTTCCACATTTAAACATCTTGTTTTTTGTATTCTACTAACAATTTTTCCATCTGTTGTTAAAGTGTCAAACTCTTGGACTTATTTTTGTCTGTCAATAACTTTTGGATGCATTTATTCACATCAGCAGTAATGACACCCTGTTACGCCAATCGGAGGTCACTAAAATTAATATTGAATCGGTGTGTGACTTTGCAAAAACAATGTCGGACTCTGTAGTTTTCTCTGGGCCCCTCCCCAATCAGACCCGGAGCAACATGTTTAGCCGCATGTTCTCCTTGAATCACTGGCTGTCGGAGTGATGTCCAAAAAACGACGTGGGCTTCATTGATAATTGGGAAAGTTTCTGGGGAAAACCTGGTCTTGTTAGGAGAGACAGCATCCATCCCACTTTGGATGGAGCAGCTCTCATTTCTAGGAATCTGGCCAAATTTATCAACCCTCCTAAAACCTGACTGCCCAGGGTTGAGACCAGGAAGCAGAGTTGCAGTCTTACACGCCTCTCTGCAGCTCTCTCCTCCTGCCATCCCCCCAAAACCCCATCCCCATAGAGAGGGTGCCTGCTCCCAGACCACCAAAAAACAAACTTAAAATCAGCAGAAATCTATTTAAGCATAAAAATTCAAAAACGATAAATAATATAGCTTCATCAACTGCACAAAAGATTAAAACAATTAAATGTGGATTTTTAAACATTAGGTGTCTCTCTTCCAAGTCCCTGTTAGTAAATGATTTAATAATTGATCAACATATTGATTTATTGTGCCTTACAGAAACCTGGTTACAGCAGGATGAATATGTTAGTTTAAATGAATCAACACCCCCGAGTCACACTAACTGTCAGAATGCTCGAAGCTCAGGTTGAGGAGGAGGAGTAGCAGCAATCTTCAATTCCAGCTTAGTAATTAATCAAAGACCCAGACAGAGTTTTAATTCTTTTGAAAGCCTGACTCTTGGTCTTGTCCACCCTAATTGGGAAATTCAAAAACATGTTTTATTTATTATCTACCGTCCACCTGGTCCTTACTCAGAGTTTCTATCTGATTTCTCAGACTTTTTATCTGATTTAGTGCTCAGTTCAGATAAAATAATTATAGTGGGTGATTTTAACATCCATGTAGATGCTGAAAATGACAGCCTCAATACTGCATTTAATCTATTATTAGATTCAATTGGCTTCTGTCAAAATGTAAAGGAGCCCACCCACCACTTTAATCATACTCTGGATCTTGTCCTGACATATGGCATAGAAACTGAAGACCTAACAGTATTCCCTGAAAGCCCCCTCCTGTCTGATTATTTCTTAGTAACATTTACATTTACTTTAATGGATTACACAGCAGTGGGGAATAAGGTTTATTACAGTAGGAGTCTTTCTGAAAGTGCTGTAACTAAGTTTGAGGATATAATTCCTTCATTATTATGCTCTTCAGTGCCATGTGCCAACACAGTGCAGAGCAGCTACCTAAACTCTGCTCCCACTGAGGTAGATTATCTCATCGATAGTTTTACATCCTCACTGCGTACGACTTTGGATACTGTGGCTCCTCTGAAAAGGAAAGCCTCAAATCAGAAGTGCCTGACTCCGTGGTATAATTCACAAACGCACAGCTTAAAGCAGATAACCCATAAGCTGGAGAGGGAATGGCTCCATAAAGCCAATTCAATTCAATTCAATTTTATTTATATAGCGCCAAATCACAACAAACAGTCGCCTCAAGGCCAAGAAAGAAGCCAAGAAAAATCTCAGATAGGCAGAGGCGAAGGATGGTGAGAACAGTCATAGTCAATCCACAGAGCAGCTCCAAAGACCTACACCATCATCTTGCTGCAGATGGTGTGACTGTACATCGTTCAACTATTCAGTGCACTTTGCACAGGGAGAGGCTGTGTGGGAGAGTGATGCAGAAGTAGCCTTTTCTGCGCACACGCCACAAACAGTCACTTGAGTGTTTGTGGCGTGCACATTTGGACAAGCCAGCTTCATTTTGGAATAAGGTGCTGTGGACTGATGAAACTAAAATTGAGTCATTTGGACATAACAAGGGGTGGTATGCATGGTGGAAAAAGAACACAGAATTCTAAGACAAACACTTGCTACCCACAGTAAAATTTGGTGGCAGTTCCATCATGCTGTGGGGCTGTGTGGCCAGTGAAGGTACTGGAAATCTTGTTAAAGTTAAGGGTCGCATGGATTCCAGTCAATATCAGCAGATTCTTGAGAACAATGTTCAAGAATCAGTGACAAAGTTGAAGTCTGCGCCTGTTCCAAATCTACTAAGGCATTCATGCAGAGGAACAAGTACAACGTTCTGGAATGGCCATCTCAGTCCCCAGACCTGAATATTATTGAAAATCTGTGGTGTGATTTAAAGCGGGCTGCCCATGCTCGGAAACCATCAAACCTGTCTGATCTGGAGATGTTTTGGAAAGAATGGTCCAAAATACCTTCAACCAGAATCCAGACTCTCATTGGAAGCTATAGGAAGCGTTTAGAGGCTGTTATTTCTGCAAAAGGAGGATCTACTAAATATTGATGTCATTTTTCTGTTCGGGTGCTCAGACTTATGCACCTGCCTAATTTTGTTTAAATAATTATTGCACACTTTCTGTAAATCCTATAAACTTCATTTCACTTCTCAAATATCACCGTGTTCATCTGCTTTATGATATATTTAAATGAAATTGCTGATCCGAACAACCAATGATTTATAAAGGAAACTCATGAAAATTATCAGTGGTGCCCAAACTTTTGCATACCACTTTAAAAGTGGTTAGATATTGATAAAAATACTATATGAATGTGTGTATGGTTGGTTGAATGAGACTTGTAGTAGAAAGTGCTCAAACTAATTAGAAAGGTGCTACCAGTCCACTTACCATTTACAGTACTTTCAGCAAGTTATACATAGTGAAATATGAATAAAGTGAGTTATTCTGTATATTCCTTATGATTCTGGAAGAATGAATACATGACCATACAGTTGGGATACCAGAATTTTGCTGATGTCTCCTTTCGCCTTTCTCCAGGCATTGTCTACTGGTGTGGACCTGGAGTTGCTAGCCAAAGCCACCAAAGGGGATCACTGGTCCAGACCCAGGCTGTGCCACATCACAAAACACCCAAAACATGGCTTGGGGATGACCATCATCTCAGTGGATGGTATCTTCAATGCTACGGTCACTATTTGTGACTCACATATGCATAGTTTCTGTACTGTGATGAACTCTGAAACCTGACTGAAACTCTTCAAATAAACCGTTCCTCTGCAGATGAAGAGTAGCTGTTTTACAACTACTCTTTCAAGAATTTTGGAGAGAAATGGAAGATTGGAGATTGGACTATAATTAGCTAAGACAGCTGGGTCAAATGATGGCTTTTTAAGTAATGGTTGAATTACCATCACCTTGAAGGCCTGTGGCAAGTAGTCAATAAAGACTGATAATTTCTTAGATTGAAGCAATAATTCAATTCAATTCAATTCAATTTTATTTATATAGCGCCAAATCACAACAAACAGTCGCCTCAAGGCGCTTTGTATTGTGGGTAAAGACCCTACAATAATTACCCTAATTATTGGTAGGACTTTTTTGAGCAGTCTTGTAGGTATGGGGTTTACTGGACACATTTATGGTCTGAAAGACGTAACATTGACATTAACTCAGAAAGATCAATCAGCGAGAAAGAGTCCAACTAAATATCTGGGTCTTTGATTAAGTAATAAGATGGAGTGGAAGATTTTTCCCACTCCTCTTCGGCCGGTGCTTTGAAGATTCTGACAATCAGCATGACTCGAGGGTGTTGATTCATTTTAGCTAACATATTCATCCCGCTGTAACCAGGTTTCTAAATCACTTACTAACAGGGACTTAAAAGAGATAGACCTAATATTTAGTAATCCACACTGAAATGTTTAAATCTTTGGTGTAGTAGAGGAGGCTATATTGTTCTTTCTTTGTGAATTTTTATGCTTAAATGTTTTCTTGCTGGGTGCCCAGGTGGTTTAGTGGTGAGGATGGCGACCACATACATATGCCGTGCTGTGGTGCGAGCGGTACAGATAAAAGCCACTGTGGCCGAAAATGGGGGGGGGATTTTTGCTCTTTTTTTTTTTCTTTCCTTTTTTTGGTGGTCTGGGAGCAGACATCGTCTCTATGGGGATGGGGTTTTGGGGGATGGCAGGAGGAGAGAAGCTGCAGAGAGGCGTGTAAGACTGCAGCTCTGCTTCCTGGTCTCAACCCTGGATAGTCACGTTTGGGAGGGTTAATAAATTCGTCCAGATTTATAGAAATGAGAGCTGCTCCATTCAGAGTGGGATGAATGCCGTCTCTTCTAGCAAGACCAGGTTTTCCCCAGAAAGTTTCCCAATTATCTATAAAGCCCACATCATGTTTTGGACACCACTCAGACAGCTGGCAGTTTAATGAGAAGATGTATCTAAACAATCCTGGATCACCTGGCTAGAGTCCAAGTCCGACGTTGTTTTAGCAAAGATACACACCGATACAATATTAACTTTAGTGACCTCTGATTGGAATATCTGGGTGTCATTACTGCCAATGTTAATTATTTTTCCAAACCTACGTTTATTTTTAGCCAGCAGTTTCAGATTCTCCTATATTGCCTGGTCTGGCCCTTAGAAGACAATCAACTATGGTTGCTGGTGTCCCTAGCTTCACATTTCTCAAAACAGAGTTGCCAATAACCAGAGTTTGTGTCTTGATGGGCGTGTTACAGAGTGGGGAAAAACAATTTGAAATGTGAACAGGTTAGTGGTGGCTTTTGTTTAAGATTACGCTTCCTCCTCAGCCACCCAGGCGGCCTGATTTCTAACAGTGACTAAGCTACCTTGGTCCCCACCGACTACAGGGGCCTGGCTAGCTACAGGATTTTCCAAGGGGTGGAAAAAAAGCCAGTACATTCCAATCTCTGTAGAGTTTCTTATTTTCCATTGATCATTACTGATTTACTGCTTTCTACTGACAACTGACTTCACCATAGATTCATGTTAAAGTTCAAACTGCATTCAGGCTAGCTGTTTCCCCTTCTTTCAGTCTTAGACTAACTAGAAAAGTAATCTAATGGTTTCCAGAATGTTCAACTATTAGGAACCCTGTGTTGATGCGTTGTTGCTCCCTTACAAATACGCTCTTGTACTACTTTTTTTTTTTAGCATGTTCTCTGTGAATATCTGCTGATCTAGTTGCAATGTACAAAAGTTTTGTTTTTTGTTCATCATACCTTATGGATCACAGTAATTATGATTGTGAGCACAGCGTGGATGTGTCAACAGGTCAGAAGAACCATTATATGGTGAAAACAGCAACTGACGGTCCAGCAGAGAAAGCAGGTATCTGCAGTGGCGACAGACTGATCTGGATTAATGGAGTGACGGTGTCCACTCTCAGACACTCAGCTCTCACCAGAATTGTACGGATCCACTTTACCTCGTCAGAACTGATGTGTGCTCTGTTAAACTCAGCATGGGCATTAATGTCTGGTGTGATTGGTTCTCAGGTGAACAAGAGTGGGGATTCAGTGACCGTGCTTGTTATTGACAGTGACAGTGAGTCCTGCTATATCAGGAGAAAAATACCCATCATACCTTTGGTGGCACAAAGCTGCAACCTCCCCCACACTCCTAAGACCATGAATCTGGTGAAAGGAAGCAATGGATATGGTTTCCTGCTAAGACAAGAGAAGCTGGCATGCATACAACAGAAAGGTGAGACATTAACGGAAACATTACATCCTTACAGACAGACACACACTCACTGAGTAGATGATGCTTATACAGTTATGAAAGGGTATAAAGGTTCCAGTTTATTTTCTGTTTAATTCATTTCACTTCAATTTTATTTCAATTCAACACAACAGTTGCTTCAAGGTACTTTATATTGTAAAGGCCCTAATATTAGAGAGAGGTTTGACCTAAAAAAAATAAGTTTTAGCATTAGACAAAAGATTCCAGGTCTTTACATCTGGATCTGATACACAGTTCAGCCATTTTTTTGATTAGCAAAAGTATTGGAACAAATATTAAAATAGATTAAAGTGAGTAAGTTAGTTAGTTGCAAATCTTTGCTTGCAATAACTGCATTAAGCCTGTGTGACCCACTGACATCAATAAAGTGTCGCATTCTTCTTTTGTGGTGCTTTTCCAGGCTTTCACCGCAGCCTCTTTAAGTTATTTCCTTCAATCTCCTCTTTAGCAGGTAAAATGCTCTATATCAGGGGTGTCAAACTCAATCATGGGACAGGCCAAAATTGCAAACACAGTCTACAGTAAGTCATGGGCCAAACAGGATTAACCTTTATAGAACATCTAAAACTGAAAATATTTTAATTAGCCATGAATTTTAATGGTCAGAATAAAGCAACTTTTTCCTCAACACATAAATAAAATATAAATATTTTTCTTCAAAAATAACATCAGAGAAAATGAAAATTTTCAAGCTGATGAGAATTTGCATTTTTTTTTCCAGGTAAAAACTGTGATGTGAATTTCTGCGCTTCAGTCAGAAAAACGCTGCGTAAAATGTGCAGTGTGTCCAGTTTCTCAGCAAAACGCGCAGCTGCAAACACAGCGGTGCAGACCTAGTCTGATTTTTTTTTTTTTGGCAACATGGAAAGTGGCATGAATTCCTTTTTTGCATCTGCGCTTCTCGGTGGTGCAAGTTGACTTGAAAAGCTTTCACGGCGTCATACATGTGCGTAATCATACGGTCCCGTCCCTGAAGCTGCAGCTTTACCACATTAAGATGCTTCATTACGTCACAGAGAAAGGCCGACTCACACAGACACCTTTCATCCCGGATCCCTGCTGAGAATTTTCCTTTACTTTCCATGAACTGACAGATTTCCTCAGGCAGCTCATCGCACCTGACCGATGTTTTATCCCCTGACCGCGGATCAATGCGTCATTGGCAATGTGGAAAACAGGTTAGAGCACAGGTGTTGACCTCCGCGGAATCTGTTGCAGTGCATTGTGGGATTTGTAGTATAAGTGGTAAGCGCTATTTACCGGCGGGCCATTAATAATAGCCTTATGAAATCATCTCGCGGGCCGAATTCAATCACATTGGAAAGTTTCATTTTTGTCTCATCCGTCCATAAAACTTTCATAAAACTATAATTTCTGAGGTTGTCTCTGTACTTCTTGGCAAATACCAGTCTGGCCTTCCTGTTCTTCTTGTCAATTAATGGTTTAGATCTTCTGGAGAAGCCTCTGTACTTTTGTTCATAAAGTCTTTTGCCAACAGTAGATTATAATACATTCACTCCTGCCCTCTAGAGGTTGTTGCTGATTTCACTAATAGTTGTTTTAGGGTCTTTCTTTAGAACACTTAAAATGCCATCAGCTGCTGTTGTTTTCCTTGGTCTACCTGTTCCACATGTTACTTATTACACCAGTGATGACTTTCTTCAAGATGTTCCAAACAGTTGTACTGGCTGAGGCCAGTGTTTGTGCAATGGCTCTGATTGATTTTCCATCTTCTATCAGCTTCACAATTGCTTGTTTTTCATCCATAGACAACTCTAGTTTTCATGTTGGTTACTCCTCTAACAGTAAATGCACAGGCAAAGCTCAAATCTGAAACTGACTGTAGACATTCAGCGCTATTTATTGTTTGAATAATCAATGTAACAGGACACACCTGCATGGAATTATATTTATGTCAATGGTCACGTGCAAAAGAAAGCATAATCTGAGTAAATAACTTCATTTTACGAGCGCAGGTCTTCATTCCTGAGCTCACAGAGTGAGTAACTCTGTGTCCAGAGCTGTATCCTGCTTGCTTGAAGCAAGTGACTTTTGATTATTTGGGTGGAGCCTAATGTGACTGGTGATTTTGATGAACAGTTCAGGTTACTGTGTTAAACTGAGTTACACTGTAGCAGCAACATAAGAGCTGTTTTAAACCATATTTATTTACAATTCGGAAAATAATGTTTTCTGAATAAATTGTCAACAGGCAGTGGAAATACAACTGTCAGTGGATTACTTTAATTCTGAATAAATTTTTAAAACAGGAGGATTCAAAGGCAAGTTCTGAAATCTCTGCACTCCTGTCCCCTTAATCTGTTGTACAGCATCACATACCTTTTATGATGCTGAAGGGCAAGAATGATTCCAAGATTCCGCTGTCTTACCACAGGCCAAGGTAATGCCATCCAAATGACAAAAAACATGTCCAAAAGACACCATGTTTCTAGGGCAGGGTACAATAAGGGCAGTTTTATCTGAATTTAGAATAAGGAAATTAGAGGCCATCCAGATTTGTGTCATCTGGTAAAGTTAGATAAAGGTAGATAAAGTTGGGTATCATCGGCATAGCAATGAAAATCTATGCAGTGTTGTCTAATAATACTGTCTTATGCAACAGCGCATCTTCTCAGCCCTATGGAAATATGGACTCAATAAGTTTTCAGGAAAAAAAATCTACAGCATCATAAATAAAAACCCAATATATTGCACATGAATTATTTCAAACACTCATCTGAGCTTGATGCCAAATAGCTCTTTTTGTGGCAGCCACATCTGAAGATGCATCAGGGTTCATGTAATATGACAGTCCCCATTTTTCAAGCTTGTCTTATTTTTCTTAAGCTGAGGATAAATAGCCAACACAACTGCAACTCCCCCCCCCCGGTACCACTGTAATAGTGGGCACAGTAAGAAGGCCCCTAAATCATTACAGCCCAAGTTGGTTTATTTTAGTCTTACTTACTGAATTTGAATTTAGGTAAAGTTCAAAGCATAATGTCAGGCTTACAGGGTTAGAAACTACCTCAAAGCATCTTTCTTGTCAGTCTACTTTCTTCTATTTACATGAGATAGAGCAGGTTATATGTTTGTGTGTGTGCTTTTCTTGGTAAATGGTTCTTATAGTGCTTTTCTACATTACTAGCACACACTTATACAATTAAGTGCATTTTATCTAACATTTGCACACACATTCACACTCCGATGAGTGCATCAGGGGCAACTTGGGGTTCAACATCTAACCCAAGGATACTTTGGCATGCAGACTGGAGCACCCGCTGATTAGTAGATGTGTGCCTATTGTGTGTCTGTGCTTTACCTGCTTTATTAATCAGATGTTAGAAATTGTACTTTTGTTTCCTCTGCTGCTTTTTTCACTGCTTGAAAAAATCAAAACAAAACAAAAGAAATATTTAGGCTTTTTAAGATGTAATATCTTTTTTCTTCAGATACTGAGGCTCGTCCAGCAACATATCAAAATAGAAGGCACCTAGTAGCTTTTCAGCATAAGGAACCAGATGTACAAGACTTTAACTTTAATATTAAAGTTTGCTGTCTCTTGGAAATGTTCAATTAATATATCTTCAGGAAATATCAGTAATTATCAAGCAATTATAAGTGAACTTCTGATCATTTATGCCTAAACAACCTGTGACCCTGCAGTTCATGTGCTGAGGGAGGTGGATGTGGGAAGTCCAGCTGAGGGCGAAGGAATGGAGGATGGAGACCTGCTGCTAGCTGTCAATTGGGAACCTGTGGAGTCCATGGAGCATGAAGATATTGTTAAAAAGATTAGAGAAAGTGGTGATAAAGTCTCACTTATAGCTATATCTATTCCAGGAAGAGACTTTTACAGAGAGGCAAGTACTCACATATCAATACAGTAAAGTGTAACATGTAGTGTGTCTGGGTGTGAACTAATTTCTGTTCTCCTGCAGTTAGGCATTTCTCCTCTCTTGTTGTATGAAGAATGTTCTCACCACTGCATTAAGAACTGGGAGGAAGCTGTTCTAAGAAAAACCACAAAGTATAATCAGGACAGAAAAGAGGCTGACTCTGGTTTTCACTCAGGCTGTGTCCCAGAACAGCCAGGAACTGTAACCATGCAGGTAGGATCCTACTATTTAAGTTACATATGTGAGAGTGTGTACCATGTAGACTAAAATGTTTTGAGGAGTCAGAAAGTCTAGAATGGTTGTATTTAAATCTGATTTTTCTGATATATAAAGCTAGTGTTTTGTGAATATAATGGATGTTCCTAAATGTGCCATTTGCTTGCACCAAATATTAAATGGACCTGTACTTACATAGTGCCATTCTATTGAATTGAATTGAACACTTCAATTGAATTCAATTTAGTTCAATTCAATTTAGTTCACTTCAGTTCAGTTCAGTTCAATTCAGTTCAATTCATATAGTGCCAAATCACAACAAACAGTTGCCTCAACGCCCTTTATATTGTAAGGTAAAGTCTATACACTAATTACAGAGAATCCAAACGATCCTGTATGAGCAAGTACTTGGCAACAGTGGGAAGGAAAAACTTCCTTTTAACAGGAAGAAACCTCCAGTAGAACCAGGCTCACGAGGGGCAGGCATCTCCCACGACCAGTAGGTGGTGATGGGAGAGGGACAGGACAAAAGACATAGAAAGTGCCTTGAGGCGACTGTTTGTTGTGATTTGGTGCTATATAAATAAAACTGAATTGAACTGAATTGAATGCTGTGGAAGAGAGCCAGAGATTAATAGTGGTGCAGAGTGGTGCATAAATACACAAAGTGAGAAGAGGTAAGTGAAAAAGAAGCACTAGTGCATCATGAGAACCCCCCAGCATCCTAGGCCTATTGAACTAGAATGCCTTTATTATCATTATACAGAATCTACAATGAGATTGTAATAAGGTGGGCGGGGGGAGGGTTGTTTCAGAGTCACCTGATATGGCCCGAACTATAAGCTTTATCATAGGAATGTTTTAAGCCAATTTTAACTAAAATGTTCAATGTGACTCATGACTCCATAAAACCCATTATTAAGTGCCCTTTTTTTTTAATGATTCATAGTTTATTAAGTGGCTTAACAAACAAAAAGCTATTCCTCTTCAGTTACAAGGACCAGACTGAAAATTATTTAAACAGCAGCCAATGTCCAACAACTATGAAAGACATTCATAAAGCCTGGAGAGCACTTTAAGTCTTGCTTCTCTTATGCAAAATATAAAGAGATGATGGTGGCACAAAATCTTTTCCAAAATATCAAATTTTGAATAAATTTATAGAATAAATCAAATAATAAAATGAACAAGTAACATTCCAGCAAATAGTAAATGAAAAATTAAGTTCTACTAGTATCAGATATAACCTACATCTGCCTTTTCTTTAAAATTTCTTTTAAATTGTATCTATTTATTAGATATATTTATTAAATGGATGAATGACGAAATGTTTGCTGGGAATGGTTTTGGTAATTTGCAGTGCAAAATGTCCGGTCAAACTGGCTGTAAAGTTTTATCCATCTATTTTACATTTTCAAAACATATCCAAGTTTTTATATTTATTTTAAGTGGCTCCATCTGTATTTCATTATAGGCTAACTATGGGTTCATTTTTCAGGTGCAGCTCTTGTAGGAAAATCACATCTGCCTGCAGCTCTCAGGGTAATACTTTACCCTGTTTAAACAGTTCATTAATTCCATTCACATTCCATGAGCAAAATCTTGATATACCGTCTTTGAGGAAAAAAGTAGGGAGCACTATCGACCCCCAACCTTCATCCCATGCTTACCCCAAACTTACCCCCAAAGAAACACCCAACAAAAGGTCCCAGAATTCCCAAACCATAACCAGCACCCTCTGGTCTCCACTTATCAACAAGTTCTTAATCCTTGTCATATTATCCATTAGTTATTGCTCCATATAGGCACAGTGAGTGCAGAATCAAAATTAATATCAGTCCATTTCCTCAGCTTCTTAAAAGATGAACATTTGTTATGACAAAGGAAAAAACAATCATTTAACCCACTGTTAAATAAAAAAAAGAAAAGTATGGTCAGAGGCTAAACACTTCATGGCTCTTTTTATATTCTACATTACCTTCATTTCTGACAGAACAGTTCTTGTAGAAGTGAAAAAACCTTGTAGAGGTGAGCAATAAATCTCCCTGCATACTCCTATATTACCTGTATTTGTCCTGGTGCCCAGTCTCAGTGGAGAGCCTCCTGTAGCTCTGCAAAAAAAAAGCCTCAGTTATGTGACACATGCAGCTTAACAGGATGCAGGAGTCCAAATTTGATTCTGGGTTTGTCTTGCAGTATCCTCCTCATTGGAGTGAATGTTGCACAGCATCTAGCCACTTCAGATGGGAAATCTTGGAAAATTTGGATCCATTGACTAAGGTTTAAATCCTGACTGTCTGCATTTTGTCTTTGTATACATACCAGTAGGCAGTATTATTAGAAAGCATTGCATACATTTTCAGTGTTAGGTAGATGATACCCAGCTTTATCGATCCATGACTAGTTAAACTGTAGACATATCCATCAGTACTTGACAAAAGAAAAAGAAATGATTAAAAATACAACAAAAATAAAATTTTATTAAAGATCAGGCCTACAAGACTCTGCTGCTACCAGTTGAAGTGCATGATCTGGAATGTAGGGATATAC
>JAMQGT020012113.1:17500-29152 GCA_024447675.2 Pterophyllum scalare | reverse complement strand
GACCCTTTGCTCAGTATTGAGTAGAAGCACCTTTTGAGCTAGTACAGCCATGAGTCTTCTTGGGAATGATGCAACAAGTTTTCCACACCTGGATTTGGGGATCCTCTGCCATTCTTCCTTGCAGATCCTCTCCAGCTCCCTCAGGTTGGATGGTGAACGTTGGTGGACAGCCATTTTCAGGTCTCTCCAGAGATGCTCAGTTGGGTTTAGGTCAGGGCTCTGGCTGGGCCAGTCAACAATGGTCACAGAGTTGTTCTGAAGCCACTCCTTTGTTATTTTAGCTGTGTGCTGAGGGTCATTGTCTTGTTGGAAGGTGAACCTTCGGCCCAGTCTGAGGTCCTGAGCACTCTGGAAGAGGTTTTCTTCCAGGATATCTCTGTACTTGGCCGCATTCATCTTTCCTTCAATTGCAACCAGTCGTCCTGTCCCTGCAGCTGAAAAACACCCCCACAGCATGATGCTGCCACCACCATGTTTCACTGTTGGGATTGTATTGGGCAGGTGATGAGCAGTGCCTGGTTTTCTCCACACATACCGCTTAGAATTAACGCCAAAAAGTTCAATCTTGGTCTCATCAGACCAGAGAATCTTATTTCTCATAGTCTGGGAGTCCTTCATGTGTTTCTTTCATATGTCTTGCACTGAGGAGAGGCTTCCGTCGGGCCGCTCTGCCATAAAGCCCCGACTGGTGGAGGGCTGCAGTGATAGTTGACTTTGTGGAACTTTCTCCCATCTCCCTACTGCATCTCTGGAGCTCAGCCACAGTGATCTTTGGGTTCTTCTTTACCACTCTCACCAAGGCTCTTCTCCCACCATTGCTCAGTTTGGCTGGACGGCCAGGTCTAGGAAGAGTTCTGGTGGTCCCAAACTTCTTCCATTTAAGGATTATGGAGGCCGCTGTGCTCTCAGGAACCTTGAGTGCTGCAGAAATTCTTCTGTAACCTTGGTCAGATCTGTTCTTGCCACAATCCTGTCTCTGAGCTCCTTGGGCAGTTCCTTCCACCTCATGATTCTCATTTGCTCTGACAGCACTGTGAGCTGTGAGCTCTCATATAGACAGGTGTGTGCCTTTCCTAATCAAGTCCAATCAGTTTAATTAAACACAGCTGGACTCCAATGAAGGAGTAGAACCATCTCAAGGAGGATCAGAAGAAATGGAAAGCATGGGAGTGAAATATGAGGGTCACAGCAAAGGGTCTGAATACTTATGACCATGTGACATTTCACTTTTTCTTTTTTGATAAATTTGCAAAAATTTCTACATTTCTGTATTTTTCTGTCAAGATGGGGTGCTGAGTGTACATTAATGAGAAATAAAATGAACTTTTTGATTTTATCAAATGGCTGCAATGAAACAAAGATTGAAAAATTTAAAGGGGTCTGAATACTTTCTGTACCCACTGTACATGCAGCCCATGCATTCCCTGGTGGCTGTGCCCTCTTTCAGCAGTATAATGCTCCCTGCCACAAAGCAAACCTGGTTCAGGAAGGGAGTATCTGTGGGATGTGCTGGACAAACAAGTGTATTGGTTAACTTTTTTTCATAAAGAAAAAATAAAGCAATAAAAGCATAAAGCCATTTAAAGCTTAGTGAATAAGCACCATCATTTAGGATGTGTGCATCATGGCCACAAATAGTCCACATCTGTGGGAAACTGCTGTTAAGTCACTCAGTCTGATAATGTTATACAGCCTGAGATGGTCAATGTAAACTATTAATGTTCTCCCTTTCTCAGGGTACTAATCTGCCATTTACAGTCTCATTCCACCCTTAAAAATAACTTCATTTAATGCTCGAGGGTTAAGAGGCATCATTAAAGAAAGGCAACTTTTCCAAATGCAAAACACGTTAAAGCAAACTTCAGAGCAAAGACTCAGCACTTAATGATGCTAAGAAAATGTATCCACGCATGAACAAATAAAGTTAAGATGGCCACAAATCAATCTTGACATCAAACATTTTTCTCTGGAGGAAGCAGCTTATATACAACAACAGTAGACAACAAAGTTTTCATTACTTTTAAAAACTTACATGGGTCTTGAACAGAGAAGAGAAAAAAGCAGAGCATACAGAAACTAGTGATGAAGAAACACTCAGTGCATCATGGAAGCCCCTCAGCAGCCTAGGCCTATAGCAGCATAACTAAGAGAGGGCTCAGGGTCACCTGATCCAGCCCTAACTATAAGCTTGATCAAAAAGCTAAAAGAGAATCCAAACCCCACCAACCAACTGTGAGAATTTAAACTAAACAGACCCCAAACTCAAGCAGATAGCTGAGAATCCAGAAGCTACAATAACATCACCATTCCCAGAGGGTAATGTGGACCCAGGATGCTGGAGACTAAACTTTAACACAGGTTTATTGCTGGAACTCGAAAAAACAAGGAAAATTCAACAGGAACAAATTATCCAACGAGCTGGGATTCTCAGGGAAACACAGGACGCAACAAGGAACTGAGGAAAACTGAGGGTTTTAATACACAAGGGACAAACTGGGAAAATACAACACAGCTGGGGACCCAACAGGTGAGCCCAATCAAACTAATGAGACAGATAGGAAGTTAAACTAAATACAATGCACATGAGACACAAGACTCACAAAATAAAACAGGAACAACAAACAGACACGAGACTTGATTCTAATAAATTATAACCCTGAACAGAACTCAAATAATATAAGTAAGGCCTGAGGATCAAGGAAAGATACCAACTATGGATTATTTAAAAGGAAGGAAACTCAAAACTGCAGAAAATAAGAAAGAAAAGAAAAGAAAATTTAAAAAACTGAATTTGAGTCCACAACAGAAAATGTTGAGTCATAGGATCAGAACACAGAAATTGTGAAGCAGTCTCATTTTGGACAGTAACCCGTATAGTTTCAGAAACTACAGGATGCTGACCTTGTACACACGAGAAACCAGAAAACGCCAGCCCAGAAACTCCACCTGGGAATATCTGAAAGGAGTGTGAAGGAAAAAAACAAAACAAAACCCAGACCAGCCCATTTCTGCCGAATCGCAACAATGGTGTAAGAAGAAGGATTTTAAATTCTGCATTTAACAGGAAGCCAATGAAAAGAAGTTAACCAAGAAGTGCCTTTCTCATTCCACTATAGCATTCTGGAGCAACGTGTAGGTCCGCCTGATAATCTCAGAGGTAACAAATGCATGAGCTCGTTTTTCAGCATCAGTCTGGGGCTCGATGGTTTTAGTGGAACCAGAAGAAAGAAAGCAGTCCTACACATTTGTGTAAATCTTACACAGTCAAACACAGTACCCTCAGTTTAGTATGAATTTAGAAAATCACAGGTCATCCAGGCCTTCATGTTTTTAAAACATCCCTGAAATGTAACTAAGTTATTCATGTTGGCTAATATAACTGGGTATCATCTGCATAGAATCAAAATGATCTGGCTTCATTGCTGGCAGGCATGCAGTGTAGCTAATGACACAGGTGTTATGCTCTTAGGTTTTCATTGCTTTTGGTTCTTACTTTCTGTGTGTTGTTCCTTTGTGTATTCAGTCTTTTGTTTGTCGCTGTCAGTTTGTGTAGTTTTTGGTCCTTTTGGTGTACTTTAGAAGTTTTGGAGAAGCAGGGCTTTAAATTTAACTTCTTACATTTTTCATGTTTGTTGTCTCATGAGCCTTTACCACAGTCAGCCTGAACTTACAGTGAGAAGTTTTTGTCCAACACCGTATGGATAGCTCTCCAGCTTCACAGCCTCTTATCGTGTGCCCGTGTTACCCATGACATGAAAAACTGTTGTCCCTGTTCTGAAAGCTCTAAGAATCAACATGTCAGAAAGACAACACTGATACCCCATTAGCTGCTTTTCCACCTCACATCTTCACTGATTTTTTTTTTTTACACCACTATAAGTGACTCCTCACAAAAAGCTAATAACCATGTGTTGGCAGAAGCATTCAGACAGCTTAATTACAGAGTGAAGAGCCACTGCAATACATTCTGTATGTCTTCAGTGTGATGTCCTGGACTGATGTTTTTGGAGTTAACTCTGAAAAAGGTAAGACTCAGTGGTGCTTTTAGGAGAACGATGCTGCCGCTGGGTGTTTTTGGCACACCCTGGCTCCTCACAGACAGTGAAAAGACACAATGTCTTTCCTTATCTGGAGAGCTAATGTAGGATGAAATGTAGGTGATTTCTTTCTTCCAGCAGTGGATGAGATCATCATATTTTATGGACAAAAAAAAGCATAACCAAGAGGTGGAAAGTTTCTTGTTTGGTGGCCTTGGGAGTCTTTGCTTTTTTAAGGGTGATGTGGACCTTCTGGATTCATTGAACAGTGACTTACAGCTCACACTGGAGCAGTTTGCAGCCAAATTAAGCTGTACAACAAAGAGTTAAAGCTCCACGTCTGGCTCTCATCCTCAGCTCTGGGTTGAGGATGAATTTCTGCTCCAAGTGGAAGGGTCTTGTTCAGAAGTGAGAGAAGAAGGGAGCTGGAGCATCTGTAGTGATGTGGTAAAGAGAGAGCTGAGCATGAAGATAAAGCTGCTGATTTACCCTCACCAATGGCTACGAGCTTTGGGTAGTGATCAAAAGATTGAGATGGAAGCTACAAGTGGCAGAAATGAGCTTCCTGTGAAAGGTGTCTGGGCTCAGCCCCAGCCAGGACACGCTGGGGAGGGAGACATCTCAGTGTCCCTTTATAAGCGGTATAAGGTGGTGGTCTGAGCAACAGACTGCTGACTTTGACCTGACTGCATGGCAGAAAATGGGTGGATGCATTTAGAGTTTCATCTGCTTCTCCTTGACAATTATTTCTTCATCTTTCTGCAGACCCATATAGTATATAATAGTACTAACATAACAGTATTATTAACATAAATGCAGTTCTTTTGTCTTTCTCAAACTAATTTTGTAGAGCACAGTCACTCACCTTGTAAAGCAAACCTTCAGCTTCAAACGCTGCTTCTGATTAGAGGAGAGTGATTTGGATTGTTGTTTACCACATTGTAAACCTCTGGCCTCCACCTTCCCTACAGCAAGTGCTGATTCCTCCTCTAATGACTGTGGGTGTGATTCACTCCATACCTCGCCTCCGTAATTGTCCCCTACTAATGTTGTCCAATCACTCTATCTCTGATGTATCCTCTGACTTCACCTCATTAATCAGTGTTAATTATAATTGCCTTTTCTAGTGGTTGTTGTAATTGAATTAGTGCCAGGAGACCAAGGTAAAAGAGGTCAGTGTTGCAGGAAGTTCAGGTTTGTGTTGCTGCACAAGAGAAAAAAGGAGCAACAAGAGAGAGAGAGAGAGCAGGAGAAAAGCAATCAGAGAGATGAAGTTTTAACGAGAAATAGGAATGAAGGCGTGGATGAGTAGAGGGCATGTAACAGGGAGGATGATGAGAATGGAAATCATGGCCGACTAATCCTGAGAGCTTGTTGTAAAAGTGATTTCCCAGCAGACTGCATCTGGTTTGAATTGTCACACTTTCTCCACTTAATTTTCACACACAGGAATATTTCTTTTTACAATCCAGTATTTGCCTCTTGCTCGAGTCTGTTTGCACCGCAGAACAGTTCCTTTGCAGACATCATAATGTAGATTCTGTGGATTTTGTGTTAGTCTATTTTCAGTATGTTTTAGAAAGAGAGAATGTAAAGCTTCTTTGTAGGAGCTGTTATCTCAAACGCCTCTTGTGTCTTGTGATGTGAGGGCGATTGTGTCGCAGCCAAGCCACCGCCACTGCAGAAACTCCTCCAGTGTTTCTGTTTGAAATCTGGCATCAGTCAGCGTGCTGCTGCAGGCTGCATTTTCAAGCACATCCAGACAGGATGTTCAGAAAACTTCTAATGAACCCGAGAAGCAATGCCAGCTTGTTGCTTTAATGTTGCAAAGAGTCAATGACATAACAGATAATAGACTGTTAATTGGTGCTAATCAACACAGCACATATTCATATGAGCATGTGTCCACCTCACTGTGGTCAGAGCATGGTAGAACAGGCATACCTCTGCCTAATGTCCATACAAAATCAATGATCACCGCATTGTGCTCTCGGTACAGAGTAGGGTCTCCCAACATTTTGCAAACACCTGGAAAACCATCAATGAAGGGGACCCAGGAGGACCTGACCCATCAGGATTGGGTCCTTTTAACACAAAGTAGCAAAAGCTCTGCTCTGGACTCCCCTCTGCATATCTGAGCTCATAACCTAGTCTCACTCAGACTACAAAGTTGCGAAGCTGCGGCACCTCGCCCAGAGAAGGAACCCACCTGGAGCCAAATTGAAAGCCGGGAAGCAAAAGTGGTACTCTCCAGGGTCAACAAGGAAGTGAAGTTCCTCAAATTTCCTCTGGAGGCTGACTTCAACACTGAATCAAGTTGGGCACAGAAATTTGCTTGGATTTGGAGATGATTGGATTGGAAGGTCAGAGGTCACCATGGTTGCAGTGGCCTGTCACAGTCTGATGTGCAGACCGACTGTTTGCATAGAGGACCCAACATCAGCCATGTAGAGGCAGGCTGAGGTGAACTGAAAGCTGTTTATTTGACTGACGGCTGGTGATTCATATTCAATTCAATTCAATTCAATTCAATTCAATTCAATTCAATTTTATTTATATAGCACCAAATTACAACAAATAGTTGCCTCAAGGTGCTTTATATTGTAGGTAAAGACCCTACAATAACACAGAAAAGCAAACTAACCCTGAACTATTTTTCAGAAAGATAATTAGGAATGTTTTAGGAATGTTTTGTGGAACCAAAGTTTTCAAATTTCTTCAAATGTCTGATGGAGCATCTGTGGCCCAAACCACAGAGCACCAACTGTGCAGCTTTCAGGACTTTGATGTGTTGTGACCTTCAGAGGTCTCTGCCTTTATCAGAGGGGCACTGAGGTGATATTTGGTAGGTGTTTTCAATGTTTTGACTGATTAGTGTAAATCCATAGTACACATCCATTTATTAATCCTCCAGCAGATCCCCCTGCCTCTGGTTCCAGTCCCTGACTTGCTGCCCTTAACATATGAGACTGTTTTACTTTGAGCAAACTCCACTGGGGGCTGAGTTTTTACAGTTATGTGACTAATTACTTTCCCTGATGAGATTCATATTTTGTGACAGAAGTCTGCTAATTGCTATAATCCTCCCTGCAGGTTACAGAGTAAAATTAAATTTAAAATTTAATGCAGAGTCTTCGTATTTTGATCCATGTCACCTGAGGTTTGTGAAAACCAGGACAGGAGGTTCAGCTCGTGCTCTGCTCAGAGGTGGAAAGATTGACGCAAACAGACGGACAGGAGGAAAGGCAGACAGAGGGCCAGTCTGAAGAAGTGTTTCTGGTTGTTTGCTCCTCTTCCATCTAAATGAGTTGTATTTCTACTGGCTGATGCAGAACTCTGCAAGTTCCTGCTGCAGCTCCTTTGATCTGTGCTGGCAAATTTGACATAATGAGGGGGCTGCATGCTGCCTTTTGTGGCAGTCCGCTGGTTGGATGAAGACATTGAACGTGTCATCCAATTTATTATAAGGAAGAAGGGGCCCGACAGATCATGAGCTCATGCTTCGTACTGTTGCATGTTCCAGAGTGTACATATGCCACATTTCAACCACCAGCTTGTAACTATAATATGACAAGAATATCTGGTGGGAAGAAATATGTACTATTCACCTGAGATCACAGGTGAGATCAGAAGAAAAGGAAACAAAGAGGAGTTTGATCATATAAATGCCGTGGCCTTTTTCTCGCTACACTTACATTTGGATCCTTTTCTCATTAACAGTTGATTAAAAAATGTGGGGGTCAAAGGGAGGGTGGCCTTACAGGGAGAGGAGCCAAAAGACCTTTTACAGATCAATGTGTTCTCATCATGAGGAGTACTGTAGTTCTGTTTTGTCAGATGCTTCCTGTGTCTCCCTGTTGAACTCATGGTATGCTTTATGCTGATGCTTTGACACACTGGCCGTGCTACAAGAGCCGAATTAGGAGGTTGGAAGGGAGGCACTTTGTGTTTTTTTTTTATTTGCCATGCAAAGTTGTTGTTAGGTTTAGGTGCCAAAACCTACTTGGCTAGGTTTAGAGCAGTGGCATTCAGCTAGGGCAAGCAAGGCAGGCAGCTTGCCCAATGAAATGAGAAAATAGACATGAATTAAAACCAGTGTTACATCCATCTTTTAATTGTTTCTGGAAGGAGGCTTAAACCTAATTGACTGTGATTCCAGTCAAACCTGTAGCATCTTGATTTCATGGTAATGTGCTGTTAACATCATGACATATAAATCCCCTCTTAAATTAAGTTGGACACTTTTTCAGTCCTTCTCTAGATACTGATAGTTAGAAGGCTGTAGTGATAGACGCTGTAATACAAGTGATGGCATCATCTAGAAGAAAGAACATGAGAAGCTGGATAGACACCAAGGTCTCAGAGGAGAGCTAGAGAGGATGTGGAAGGTGAAGCTAACAGTGGTCCCTGTGGTAACTGGAACACTCGAGGTTAGTGACCCTCAAACTGGGAGAATGGCTCCAGCAGATTCCTGGAATGACATCCGAGATCTCTGTCCAGAAGAGCGCGGTCCTGGGAACAGCTAAGATACTGCAGGACCATCAAGCTACAGGACCTGAGAGGACCCTACAATAATTACAGAGAAAACCCAACAGTCATTAACAGCTCTCTTTAGATATATGTGGTCCTCACAGGATAGCCACTATAAACATGTGAATATGGTGTATTACTGTAGATTAAGCATAATATAAAGTATTTAAAATGATCTTAAGCGGAATCATCTGCAGCAGTGATACTGATCCATAAATCACTGATGGGGAACATGTTTTTTCAGAATAAATACTTTTACTTTTGATACTTTATGTACAATTTTCCAAAAACATTGTTTTTTGTGTAGTGAGTATTTATTTTCAGCCCACAAACTTTTCCATAAAGTCCATGATTCAGTGGCTCCAAACCTCCGTCTTTTCTCTCTGCATAGGTGGAGCTGTTCCCCATCGCCCACTCCACCATCACCTGTGGGAAAACACTGTCACATCCTTCAGAGTAATATTTCCAGGACACCCTGTGGTGAGCTGGTGTGGCGCGCATGCTGAATTCAGATTTAATGGACAGTCATTCTTTTACCAGTGAAAGGTTTGAGGGCCTCGCTGTGAGAATCTGTTCGTAAAATAAATGCCTCACCATTTTTTGAATGGGCAACTAATTAGAAGTGAGCGCTGCGTCCAGGTGGACCAGCTGACATGTCTCCGAGTATTTAATGGCTAAATTAGCAGCAATTTAGAATCTGAAACTACATGCAGAAAAGCAGCAGGGCGGCTTTGAGTGTGTCACATGACTTCATCCCATTTTGATTTGAAGCTCTGACTCATGAGAGGTGCTGAAGGATTTTGAAAGAAATTATTCATGAATTTCTGACTAAATTAATCACACTGGGACTCTTATTATTTCACTTTTACTAGGCTTTAAAAGAAGACAGAAAGTTACTGACTAATGTTGCAGAGGTGAAGCACAAATTCTTCACTCACTGAAACATAAACAACAAACACTCTTGATATGGAGGACCAAAGATGCCAAATAAATGAAACCTGTTCAAACACAGTTTTATTTCCACCTGGACCTTTACACCCTGTGTATACTGTTTTTACCTCTCTCTAATCAGCTTTACTAAGCCATTTTATTATTTGTGTTAATAAAATAAGCTTTTTACACTTTTTATTTTATTTAATTCAGATTTTTTTTTTTTTAATTACTGAGCCACTTTTTCCTTTTTAACTGAGCTCTTCGGTTTTACAGATGAAACCACATTGTTCCTCTTTAATCTGAGGTTCAACTAATGGACCCTCCTTTCCAGCACCCTGGCATAAACCTTCTCGGGGAGGCTGAGGAGTGTGATCCCCCCGATTGTTGGTGTACACCCTCCGGTCTCCCTTCTTAAAGATGGGGACCACCACCTCGGTCTGCCAATCTAGTGGCACCGCCCCAGATCTACATACAATGTTGCAGAGGCGTGTCAACCAAGACATCCCTACAACATGCAGAGCCTTCTGGAACTCAGGGCGAATCCCGTCCACCCCAGGGGCCCTGACACCAAGGAGTAGTTTAACCACCTCAGTGACCTCACCCCCAGTGATGGGTGAGACCCCAGACTCCGCTTCCACCACAGAAGGCACGTCAGTGGTCCTCAAAATATTCGTCCCACTTGTGAGTAGAGCACCACTTTCCCCTCCTGAGTCACCTGATGGTTTGCCAGAATCACTTTGAGTCGCCCAAAAGTTTTTCCATGGCCTCACCAAACTCCTCCCAGACCTGAGTTTGTGCTTCAGCCTGAGCCATGTCCTGCTTGGCCTCCCGGCACCAGTCAGCTGCCTCCGGAGTCCCACAGGCTAACCAAGCCTGATAGGACTCCTTCTTCAGCTTGATGGCTCCCTTCACCTCCGGTGACCACCATCTGGTTCGGGCATTTCCACCACGACAAGCACCAAACACCTTGCAGCCACAGCTCTGAGCAGCAGCCTCAATAATGGAGGTACGGAACATGGTCCATTTGGACTCAATGTCTTTATTTTCCCTGGAAATGCTGTCGAAGTTCTGCTGGAGGTGGGAGTTGAAGGTCTCACAAAACTTTTCATCAACCTGCAACCTAGGGTGTCCTGGTGCCACGTGCACCTATGAGCATCCTTATGTTTAATCATGGTGTTTGTTATGAACAAACTGTGGTTTGCACAGAAGTCAAATATCAGAACACCGATCAGGTTCATAACTATGGATAATTGTTTAGACTCTTTGGCTCCAGTTGATCTTTTGGAGTTAACTTCAATAGTTACTTCCTCCAAACCAGCAACATCTTTATTAGATCCCATTCCTACTAGACTGTTCAAAGAAGTCTTTCCAATTGTTGATGCTTCAATCTTAAAAATGATCAATCTGTCTTTATTAGGTGGCTATGTACCACAGGCCTTCAAGGTGGCAGTAATTAAACCGCTACTTAAAAAGCCATCACTTGACCCAGCTGTCTTAGCTAATTATAGGCCAATCTCCAACCTTCCTTTTCTCTCCAAAATCCTTGAAAGAGTAGTTGTAAAACAGCTAACTGATCATCTGCAGAGGAACGGTTTATTTGAAGAGTTTCAGTCAGGTTTCAGAATTCATCACAGTACAGAAACAGCATTAGTGAAGGTTACAAACGATCTTCTTACAGCCTCTGACAGTGGACTCATCTCTGTGCTTGTCCTGTTGGACCTCAGTGCAGCTTCAACTGATGCACTGTTTCTTCTCATTCACCTTTATTTACTTGTTTATACTTCACTCTGTATTTAATCATTATTATTAATCTCTGTCTCTCTTCCACAGCATGTCTTTTGTCCTGTCTCTCTCCCCTCAGCCCCAACCAATCACAGCAGATGACTGCCCCTCCCTGAGCCTGGTTCTGCTGGAGGTTTCTTCCTGTTAAAAGGGAGATTTTCCTTCCCACTGTCACCAAGTGCTTGCTCATAGGGGGTCGTTTTGACTGTTGGGTTTTCTCTGTGTTATTGTAGGGTCTTTACCCACAATACAAAGCGCCTTCAGGTGACTGTTGTGATCTAATGCTATATAAATAAAACTGAATTGAATTGAATTATTATTCAGCCTTTTAAAGTTTTTCATTAATTTTGTCTTCAGAAAGTACAATGAA
>JAMQGT020012113.1:0-12500 GCA_024447675.2 Pterophyllum scalare | reverse complement strand
GTGTGGCACTGTGATGGTGGTGAAAGTGGGCAGTAGTGAGATGTCTGTGAAAGCAACATGCCTGGACCATCCTCCTGCACATAGAGCAGAGCAGACCACAGTACATCTGAGACACAAAATCAAATTAGCTCCAGCAGCTCCACCCGCTCCAGCTCTGAGGTGGCTCAGATACACAGTTTTCTCCATGGACCAGGTGGACATGAAGAGACCCCTCTAATTATTACGGAGATAAAAGAGAACTTCATGCCTGAGTGGTGCATCAGAGTTCTTCACTGCAGATGATAAAATTACCAACACAGGTCAGGATGAATCTAAAAGCAGCTCGTTCATGGATGTGTCCCACATGATGATCAAAGTTTAGGTTTGTGTGGATTTAAAACTGGTTATTTAAGAGGAAAGAAATGACTGAGTGAGCTGAGAGTTATGGGTTAGTATTAAAATATTCAGCTGGTCCAGTAGACAGATTAAAGGACGTACCATGGATGCAGACCAGTCAGACACATTTGACCCTCTGGATTTTGAGAAGGTGGGAGTTAGCTGGCTTTCGGTTTTTTGGGAGGAAACTTCCTTTATTTGTTCGTCTGAGATTCTCCTCAGCCACAGTGGGATCCCTACACTTCTCTACACTTCTGCCAGTTTGCTGAGCTTAAAACTTCAAATACTGGAACTGCCTGCTGGCTTTAGAGCTGAACAAGCCTTATGGATGAAACATGTTCAGGAACTTAGAAAAAGAAGTTCAAGTGCTTTCAGTTGGCCTGTATAAGACTCTTCTTCAGAACCCCAAACCAGAGCAAGTCTGAGGCACTTAAACACAGTGAAGGATCAGTGTGGATGTTCTCCAGATGTTCTGACTGGATACTCACCAGTGAAGTATACTACAACTTGTATGATGAAGATGATGAATTATGTAGCTGTGCAGTACTGATGGCGATGAAGGTGATGATGATGAGATGAATGTACAGTACTGCACAGCCAAGAAGAGCATTGCAGCTCTTCTGAAGGCACTACTTAATCAGGCGCTTCGTCAGGTGGTGGAGTATCTCCACCCTTGGCTCTAACTTCTTTTTCCGCTAAAGGCGTAGGCTCAAAACTCCACGACACAGCATTAGATATATTTTAAAAAACAAACAAACAAAAAAAAGAGCAATATGGTGAAGCCGCGATATAACGAGGGACGACACAGAAATGCAAGACATTGAAAATGCTGCAGTTCCTACTGCCAGGCCACAAGTTGGCAGTGTGGATATAGGAGCAGCAACCATAGGGCACATGTGTGAGTTCCCCCCTGACTGGCCTGCACAGAGTCCTGACCTCAGCCTGATAGAACACCTTTGGGATGGATTAGAGTGGAGACTGTGAGCCAGGCCTTCTCTCCAACATCAGTGTCTGACCTCACAGATGTGCTTCTGGAAGAACAGTCAGAAATTCCCATAAACACTCCTGAACCTGTGGAAAGACTTCCCAGAAGAGCTGAAGCTGTTGTAGCTACAAAGGGTGGGCCCACATAATACTAAAGCCTCTGGATTAAGGATGGATGTTACTCAGGTTCATGTGTGTGAAGGCAGAGGAGCGAATACTGTTGGCAGTGTAGTGTATAATGATGGTTAGCTACAGAGCTAAGGCTAATATGAGCACATGAAGAAGTTGGAGGATGAGAGTTAAATTTTTCCTCAATAAAAGTTCACATTGAGGACCCTCGATGGGCAGAAGGCAGAAAGAAGATGCCGGAAACGGATCAAACTTCATCAAAGGGAACAATGACCATCCACAGCACGAGGTCAGTCATCAGTGCTGCTGCGTGCTTTGGATTACCCGCTGTGAAAAAGTCCCGATCCTCAGCTTCAGCTTCAACACCGGAATATGAGCAGCGTCCAAATATTCGGTGTCCGTGAACATCGTGAGTTTTTAAGAGACAAAGAGTTGCAGCGCGTCATAAAGCCGAGAGCCTCGTCCAATGCAGGAAATGCTTGAACCAGAAACGCAGTCGATGCGTCATCGCTTAACGAGCATTTCCTCCACAGCGTTCACAGTGCGAGCAGGCAGCGAGTCGTGATGGTGACAGAGAGCCAAGAGGCAAAAGTAAGAAACCCTGTGAATGATGGTTTCAGATTAAAAACTCAGCACCGAGGAATCAGTGGGTGGTGGATCCTGATCTGACAGCTTCTTTATTTCCACCCAGATTCTGTGGCTGTGCTGTGAGCTGCTGTGAGGTCACAGTTAAGTCTTCATATTGATACTGACGGCACTGATGGCTGTTTTGTTTCCATCGACTGCAGCCTTTAAGGTGAACTCGGCTGATTTAGTTTGCAGTTTCCGTTCAGAGACCTCATTAAGCCTCCCGCTGCCTGTCGATTTCTCCTCGGTGCTTTAAGCTTTTGACAGAAGAAGCCGAAAAACTGCTCATTTTTCTGTGAACTTCACATGTGCTGAGGTCAGAAATGCTCTGCATCGATTGTTGTGTGGGTGCCTGTTTGAGTTTTGCCTGAAGTGCAGAGTGAGACTAAGAACCGGGGAGAACACGCAGCGTGCTGCAGTGGTTTTTACTTTTATTTTGAAGGTGAACTTCAGTGCTTTTGCAGCCCAGTGTGCGTTTCCAGGTGCTGGTGTCGTGGCGTTGGACCATATCTGAAAAAAACCGGAGAAAAGAGAATGTGTGGAACGAAGCAGAAATCAATACACGAGTGAAGCCAAACAGCTTTGGCCCTCACAGGCCCTGCTGTTGGAGGCTGTTGGAGTTCGTGCTTCTGGACAGCAGTCAGAGCTGGAGAACGAGGAGCTGGAAACCACACAAGATGATTTAGTCTGTTTTATTTAAAAGATGAACTGAGAGGAAGCCATCTGCAATAATACAGGCACCAATTTATATTCATGCACAGGACGGAGTTATTGTGGTAGCATACTGTTGTTTTTCAGGTAATAGTTTGGACTGTGAAATTTCAGTAATCGTGAAAAATCAGCAACAGTCCAAAGATAGTCAGGCTTTGAAATTCAAATATCCAGTGATGGAAAAAACACGTCTGAGAGAAACTAAAGAATCACAGAGCTGAAAAATGATGATGAAGAATCACGAAACCTGAGGAGGAGCTGTGTGTGACTGACTCACCTGCTGATTTTCAGTATTGCAGAGTAGTCAGATTACTTTTAATAAGTATCTCTGCGCTTGAGGGAATCCATTAGTAAACGAGTTTGCTTGGACTTGTGTCTGAACCCTCTGCACATGTGCAGAGAGGACAGAGTGGGAGGTCTCACAGCTGCTTTACTTCAAATTAGGCGCCGATCCGGATTTGTGCCGATTCCTCAGCTTTGGGAATCTGCCGTTCTGACGCCGGTGTGAGATTAATAAGCTGTAATCCTCACTGTGAGGAAGAGACTGGGAGTTAAACTTCAGGCTTAAACATTGCTTTAATAAGCCTTTAAAATGACTCTCATTTTTGGTCTCATTCTCTCTAATTAGCATTAGTCTCATTGGAGCTCATGGTGGGAGTCATCCTGCTGCTGCTGATGTTTACAGCTGCACGAGCTTCTCCTGCACGTCAGGTGTGGAGCTGACAGGAGACAGAGCGCTCTAACTTTAATCAGTTTACTGTCACTGTAAGTGTTATTACACCGATCCAGCTTCTCAGGTCCCGATCGGACTGATATCTGATCTGCAACTTCAGATTTGATGAGTTACACCTGCAGACTCTGCACAGCAGCTCCTCAGTGCTGGTGGCCTAATTAGGATCCTTTAGTTAAAGCTTCACTCTGAGGGAAATTAACGAGCTGGCTGCTGGTTATGTGGTGGAGGAGAGGCTGAGGAGAGGTGGATGTGCAGCAGGACTCACACCCTCAGCTCAGCATAGCCAGCATGTTCAAGCCATTTGCTAAAAGTACTCCACAGAGTGATTTTCTCATTATGTAACACTGTAATGTAACTAATTACCTTTTAATGGCTGTAACCATATAATGTAACATTAGCTGTAACAGTGACCTTTCCCAGCTCGCCTGGCTTTCCGATGGGAAGCTGACAGATCGCTTTGTTTGCTGCCTGAAAGAAACCAAGTGTTCAGCATGTTAAGTCCCTAAAATAATGGATCCAGCAGTGAGTGCAGAACACAGACTTCCTGTTTCTTAAACCCCTCCAAGTCCCAGGAAATACACACACCTGTTATCTGCGGCTGCCCACAGGTAAACATTCATTTCAGCTCCGGCAGAGAACCCTTATCTGGTCCCTGAGATGCTCAGTTAATTGGATTCACCGCATGTTATTGTCTCTGCTGGATGGAAGCTGTTGAACTGCCTGACAAAGGCCACGCTCAGACACAGGCTGAGCTGAGTCCCTGCACCCCGGAGGAGATCTGGAGCTGGATTAGTTTGGGATATTTTCTAGAGGACATCCAGATGAGGCCTACTAATTTTCCTGTCACACTTTGATACAGGCACGTGCCTGCTTTGATGTGTTTCTGTCATGACACAGAGCCAAATGTTGAGTTTGTCTAACAAGTAACAGCAGCTGAATGAACATAAAAGTGGAAGAAAAAATAACCCACGATAGACAGTTTATATGATATGATGCTGCATGAGATCCAGAACTGAGCTTTCAATCCGCAGCTGATCCACAGTTTGAATCTCTGCTGTGAAAACTGAGGCAAAGCAAAGCCACAGACACACCTCCACCTGCAGCAGAGGACAAATCTGACTTTACCAAAGAAGCACATTTTATCTGACCAACAGCCCAACAATTCACAGTCTACTAACATTTAGATTTCAGTGAAGCTCAGACAGAATTTTGAGGTTAAAATGATGAAAAAAGACCACAAAGAAGCAACAAACTCATGATAAATGACAAACAACATGTTTGCAAAAAGACCTACAGTCACTACAAAGACAATGATCACAATGACATACAAAAAGAACACAACGAGACAAAATATAGTGTCAAATCACAACAAACAGTTGCCTCAAGGTGCTTTATACTTTAAGGTAAATACCCTACAATAATCACAGAAAACACAACCATCAAAATGATCCCACTTGACAACAGTGGGACGGAAAAACTCCCTTTTAACAGGAAGAAACCTCCTACAGAACCAGGCTCAGGGAGGGGCGGTCATCTGCCGCGACCGGGCTGAGGGGAGAGAGACAGGACAACAAAGAAACACAAAATGGCCACAAAGACACAGGAAAGAGATATAAGAGCATCACAGAAAAACACAAAAAACATAAAAAGACGCACAAACAGACACAAAATGTTTGCAAACATTGTCCAAGATGACAGAAATGATTGAATCCTGTAAACACAGAAAATCACTGAAACTAGCGTGGCTGTCTTGCCTCTGCAGCTGGTCTCTAATTCCCACCTTCTTCCCGTTTGTCCCGCAGATGTGTGTGTTTGTGACTCGGAGCTGGGCGCCCCCGGCTGGAGGGAACCTCTGGACTGCGTCCGAGCCTCCGAACTGTGCAACCAGAACAGCCAGTGCAGCTCGCGTTACCGCATCATGCGCCAGTGCCTGTCGGGTGGGGACAAGGAGCGCAGCGCCATGCTGGCCTCCAAGGAGTGCCAGGGGGCGCTGGAGGTCCTGCAGGACTCGCCGCTGTACGACTGCCGCTGCAAGAGAGGCATGAAGAAGGAGCTGCAGTGCCTGCAGAACTACTGGAGCATCCACATGGGCCTGACTGAGGGTAAGCCTCCAGCACTGGGCCCTGTCCAGAGCTAATGAAGCCTCGTGCTGCCCACTGATGGAGCTCAACAGCTTCCTGGTGTTTTTCTGTCAGATCTTCTCTTCACATGTCGAGGTCAAAGATGCTGTGTGTTAGCCTGGAGTGCAGACAGAAAGTAGAGAAACTTTTACTTAGTGAGTGTTTGCAGGTGTTGTCGAGCTCTGCGTGTCTGCAAACAGCAGTTTAAAGGCTGCAGAGTGTATAGGGGGAGCAGTTTGAAATCTGCTCTGACTGACAGGAAGTGTTTTTATTCAGGAGACGCTCAGATATCATCACCAGAATATGAACAGATTTGACAGGAAATGGGGAATAGATGTGTTACACTGTGGGCTACAGCTTGAGCCCTGCTGTTTTTTTATCAGCTTAATTTGAATTGGCTGAATTCATCATCTTTGAGCTGCATCTCGGGATTGTCAGAAAACCATCAGAGAACTCCTCCGATGCAGAAATCTCAGACTTGTTCTGCAGTCCTGAGCACAGTTGTTTTCTGTTTATGTGTGATGCACACGTAGTGATATTCTCAGACAGTGTGAGTCACGCTGAATCTAAAAATGACAGCATCATGTCTGTGTGGTCAGATTTGACGGCGTTGTGATTCAGAGTGTTAGTGGGTGATCTTTAACCAGCTGCTGGTTTAGACCCACTCTGTGTTTGTGGTATTTTTTTACTGCCATTTGCTCCAAATTATTATTTCATTATTTTGACTAAAGCCTGACAGACACTGGGGTTTTAGGGCCAATGTCGACCCACCAGCCACACCTATAAGTATATATATGTCCTTACATACATAAACTATATATTGGCGAATCAGTGGTGTCAGATATGAAAACTTACTTTTACAAAATAAGTGAGTTTTGGACTGATTTAGAAATGGTTATGCAGATACATGAAATATTGATATATAATATCATTCAGGCTAATTTTGACCCATTGTGAACAATAAGGAACTCAGATTTTAACCTTCCCCACCAAAGATCTTTCAAGACCTTTTGACCTTTAAAGCCTGACTGATATCACTGGCTAATGGATGCTGACATTTATCACTTTATATGTTGTCCAGTATGAAGACATATCAGCAGGTAAACTAACATTACCTAAAATTAGCCCGATTAAAGCCAGTTTTATCTAAAGGAGCCCATCTGACTCGACAGGTGTTTCACCATCAGGAGAAAACTCCAGTGGACCTCAGCAGACATTCAAAGCATGGAGGAATCATTTTCAGGATAAAATCCAACCTCGGACCTTCTTTCTTCTGAATGTTAGCTAACACTGGTGTGCCTGCTAACATGAGCCAGCTGTAATCTCATGTAGCAAAATGCAGTTTGATTTATACAGCATATTTCATCATCCCCGAACTCTGCTGTTCTGAAGTCTGCTGAACATCAAAAATAAAAACATCAAAACATTTGTAGATGTACCATCCATCCATCCATCCATCCATCCATCCATCCATCCATCCATTAGTCAGGTCGCAGTGGCAGCAGGGTATTCCAGACAGCCTACTCCCAGGCCCCACTTTCCAGTTCCTCCTAAGGAATCTGAGGAATTCCCAGACCAGGTGAGTGGTTCTGGGTCTACCTGGGGTCTACTTGGGGTCTCCTCCCAGTTGGGATTCCCTGGAAAACCTCCAGAGGGAGGCACCCAGGAGGCATCTTAACCAGATCCTTGCACCACCTCAAATGCCTCCTTTCAGAAGACCCCAATGAAGTGGAAGATTTGGAGCTCAGTAACCTCTCTGAATACAGGAAACCAGGGCCTTCTCCTGGGCCGAGGAGGAGAGCTCGAAGGCGAGTGCCAGGGCTGTGAAACTCAGATCTGCCACCCTGTGGGAGACAGGCACTGGGGTCGGGTGCAGTGTGGGCTGTGGACCCCAACATCACAGACTGGTTTTTGGAACGTAAGTGATTTTTCTAGAACCTCCCAGTGGTTCTAGTTCTGAGCATAAACACGCTGGTTGGCTATAAAAATATAAAGTCAAGCAGTGTTGATTTCATCGACCAATAAAGAGATGCAAAGATGTGTAACATTTAGTTTGTGCAGTCAGCGAGCTGTAACCACTAAAGTAGATATGTGTGTTTGTGCTCAGGTATATACAGGACGTATGATACAGTTCACACAACACAGCAGCGTAACACAAGCTGGCTGCAGATGTAAACTCACAGTGCAGTCATCAGTGTGACGGCTGTGGGTGTCACTGATAACAGCTGACAGGAAGTTACGCGGAGCCTTTTCCTCCTCCGCCATATCTGCAAAAGCCCGCAAACTGTTAGTCACAGGAGGGGGCATGTTTGTTGAGGTGTTTGTTTTCTGCAGAGGAACCTAAAAATGATTTTGATCCTTTTAAAATGTCCATGGTGAGCGCTCGGTCGGTGCGGCGACAGATGAGGCGAGCCTGTGGCAGCTTTGTGAGCTGCTTCTGTGGGAATTTTAGCACAACAAACGAGCCCTTCACATGAAACGCTGCAGAGCCGCTGTGTTCTCAGTCACCTGGCTAACGCCCGTGGCTGGTTCACATCCCACTGCCGGTCCCGCACTCTGTGTGTGTCTGCACATGCAAACGCACACGCGTGCAAACGCACACGCGGCCCGTTGGCTGGCCTAGTTTGGGACTCAGTGGCAGAGCTCATTAAGAGCCTCTGTCTTTGTTCTCCTTTCCACTGAGGACGTCTCTGTAGTGCCAGCAAAGCTCGCAAAGCCCCCACATCTCTCACACACACCCACACACAAAAAGCAAACACACACATGCTGGGTGGCCACACACAGGCCGTGTGTTCAAGCCTGACAAAGTTGCGATGCACAGAAACACAAACGTGTGAGACGTCTGAAACGCAGCAGGACAAATATCTACAGCCGCCAACACGGCGCATGCTCACAGGACTTCCTCAGAGCTGCTTTTGTGAGTCTGCAGTGTGTGTGATGCTTGTGTGTCTTTTTGCTGTCACAGTTTTATTAAAGCATCATGTCTGAAATGTGGCTCGTTCCCTCAGTACCCGACGGGGCGCTGTGGGAGGACCTCCTGATGCGAGCTCTCACTCTGTGATGAGCTTTTTAAAACTTAATTACTGACTGACTTTGAAAGTGCAGATCTAATTTGTTTCCTGGCTTTCACAGGACCAATCATTGACACCATTTAGTTTGACTGAAAACGTCCTTCTTCTCAGACACCTTTGTGAAACTCATGTTGGTGTTTAGGGTTAGATATGCCCTGACTCTCACCTGTGGTGTTCACCTCTCAGCTCCTTTTGTTTAAGCATGTTACCTTAAAAAACTTTATTGACAGGTAGAGTATGTAGCAGAGTAGTAGTAGTAGTAGTAGTAGAGTGTGTAGCTCAGGGTTGGGCGACTGGATGATTATACTGGTATCAGGGATGCTGAGCGGGCTGTGGGGTCGTCTATTAGAGAGTTGGGTCTAGATTACAGGGTGTTTCTGACCATAAAGACCTTTCAGGTTCTTGATGGTTGACCACCAGTTTAGACTCAACCGCAGCAACACACCTCCGTGTCATCCAGCTGAAGGTGGAGCAGTGAGAAACCCTTAGAGAGTTATGTAACTTATATCAGCGCTCGGTTATTTAATGGCTATCGAGGGACATTTAATGGTTCTGAGATATGATGATTACTGCTCACAAAGCTGCCTTATCAGACGGCTGCGTTCCACTCCAAAACCTTGAACAAGGTGACAATTCAAAGTTAAAATCTCAAAGAGTGTTTGTGCACTTTCAGTTAATGAGCAGGATTTCAAGGGTGCAGGTAAATGGCTTGATGTGGTGTGCGGCCTTGAGTCATGAATCTTAAAACAGCCCACAAATGATTTGAACATGGCAGCAGTCTGTGCAGATTGCTACCAACGTCAGCGTGACTACAAAGAAGCTTTTAAAGGTTTCTCACAGGAAAGTTCATCTGCTGCTTGCTTAATTACATCCTGCTTCTGATGGGTTTATAGAAATTGTGCTCCTGCAGTTTTGGTTTCCAGCTATATTTTTTCTTTCATGTGACACTGAACAAAAGAATTTCTTCTCCACTGTTTGTCTCATTCATGCATGACGGACAGGAGAGGATTTGTTGGGTTTTCAGCTTAAAAGCTATAATAGAAGTGAGGCAGGAAGAACAGGTGAGACCAAAAAGACTCAAAGTTCCTCTGCGTCCGAGGTTCAGGATGGGTTTAAGTGCAGAGAGCGCCTGGATTTAGGAGAGGGATTAAAAATTCTGGGAGTGCAGAGCTGTGGTCACCAGGTGAACTGGAGTGGAGTCCTTAGCCACATTATAATGATACAGCACACTTTAAAACACACAAAAAAGAAAGACACAGGAATAAAAGCAATGTGTGCAGCAGACACAGCAGTCCTTCATTCATGATCTGGTTTGAAAGCTCAGGTCTTTAATTTAGTCTCATATCCAGCCTCAAAGTTATACTTTTTATTGTTAAATCTTTAATCCAGTCTTTGTGCCGTATTCTGGTCTTCAGTCTTTGACCCTGTGAGGTCTTAATAAGTGCCATGCCTAACCCCTAATCCCAATCCCATCAGATTATGGGATTTTTTTGGTTGTAGGAAATTGTTTTTGAGAATGAAAAATAACCTTCAAACTAACAGACATCCAAAATCATCTGTAAGTCCTTTTTGGTTTTGGAAATCGGGGTTTAGGGTAGCTGAGCACCGCACAGAGTTCATGTCGTCCTCTTTTTAGTCTTAACTCTAGTCCAGTAAAGACTCACTGCTGGGTCTGGCACTGCGTTCAGGGACCTTGCAGACTTTTCTACATGGACGGAGCCTGATGCCAAGAAAAAGTTTCCTCACAAGACCCTAATGCTTCCACCAAGGACGTTCTGAGATTGAACAGGTTTAACTGTTTATTAGCAGGATTAGTCAGAAAGTTACTGAAGCATGATGTGGAGGGAAGCTTCAGCCTTGGTGGAAGCACGAAGACTCAGACAGCTCTTTAACATCACCAAACGTTGGGCAAATGAACAACGCAGCAGCAAACTGTTGTTGTGTGATGCTAACCTTTGGAAATAATCCTGTCTGAGAGCAGCTTTATTCCTGAATCTAGTCTTTAACCTCTGATGGACTCTGTACTCTTTAATCTTGTTTTAAATGCAGTGTTGGTGAGGTTCATATATGAGCAAACAAAATTCTGAGTTTATTGCAGAAACAACTCCACTGCAGTTATGTGGGCTTTGGTTGGTATGAAGGGTCCACCTGCCTTCCAGAAACTGGAATCCACGTTGGGAAATTGCATCAGCAACAGCCAAAAATGGCTCCAATTAGTTTGTGGATCCATTTGCTCAGTACACAGAAAGAGACAAAAAGTCACTGAAATGGTTGAACTGCCATGCAGATAAATGCCTCTGGAACACCGGCATGCTCGGGAAATGGATTTAAATTGCTAATTGCATGTAGTTCACTCCTGCGTAATGCTGGTTTCTATAGTCTAAAGTCTTTAATGTAGTCTTAAATATGGTCTTTGTGAGTCACTTGAGTAAATCAGCAGCCTTCGGCTTAATTAGGGGAGTCGTGATTGACAGCAGCATCCAGGTTTCACTTTGCAGACTCTCCAGTGAATCCCTCTGCCCGGCAGATCCTCTGAGAGCAGCCGGGAAGGTGTTGAAGGGGAGGGTGGAGATGAGTAATGAGCTGAGGGACAGAAAATTGGTTGTGGGTGGAGAGCACCAAGTCTGGAGATGGAGGACTGGAGTCTTTCCTGAAAGCTTTTCCTCCTGCATTCTTTTCATTATTGGTTCTTTGAGGGCTGTGACGCTGCAGAGGAAACACTCACCGAGGAGGAAAAAAGTGGGGTGACACAAACTCTCAGGAGGTTCCACCCACCTGTTATTATGTGCACTCTGTCAATGTGAAGAAAGTGAATGGAAGCACTTTAATAGGAGAAAGTATTTGTCGTCAGAGGCGACAAATTAACACAAAGTGAAGCAGACTGGCAGGGGATGAAAAAACAGACGTGTTAGATAACGTCACCATGACACGCCTGCAGAAAGTAACTTGTGGAAGATGGACTCCACCCGTACATCTTTTGGTTTAGCATTTTGGCTGCCAGTTATTGATCTATTTTCTGGCAGCTCTTTGGATGCCCCACTGAGTTCTTACCTTCTTTAGACTGGGTTAAATTTATCCAGTATGTCCAAGAAAACCTCAGGATAATAACAGTGAGTAAGTAGCTGCTGAATGTTTGATGATTTCTCTGGTTCGAGGTTCAGAGTTCAGGTAATGAAGCTGTTTAACAATCAGCCTGGTAGATGATTTGCTGGAGAAGCTTGATCATGCCAGTTAGCTGTATTGGGCATAATGGCAGTTTTTTTGAGGGTGTCTAGCTTATTCAGTGGATTTTCTGGTTATTTCCAGATGAACTGAATAAAAAAAGTTAGCCCCTTTCAGCAAATGCAATCCCTCCTTTGCTGTGCACGTAGACTGTTTATGTACAAGCAGTCTGAAACGGGAGCCCTGTGACAGACTGGCGACCTGTCCAGGTGTACCAAGAATGGCAAACAATAATATTTCCCTATCACGCCTTTAAGCAGAAAACACCATTCACTGTTTCATCTAAGATGCAGCGATGCTTATAAATCATATCGCCATAATCCAGAACAGAAAGAAAAATGGCCTCAACTACTTTTTATCTGTAAAACAGTGGAAGGTTACAGGGGTTGGACAATGAAACTGAAACAGCTGGTTTTAGACCACAATAATTTATTAGTATGGTGTAGGGCCTCCTTTTGCGGCCAGTACAGCGTCACTTCGTCTTGGGAATGACATATACAAGTCCTGCACAGTGGTCAGAGGGATTTG